>JBAWJQ010001334.1:0-157862 GCA_037783105.1 Bactrocera zonata | reverse complement strand
ATATCCTCAATTGTAACTGACACCTATTCTAACAGTCCCAACAGGTGATGGCTGATATTTTGACACTTTAGAGCATGTAAAAAATTCAAAGACGTGTGTTCCTAAAAGCTCAAATATCTATAATTTTGCATGTGTCTACATGCAAATCAGTGAAACCGTAAAAGTCAATAAATTTACTGATTTCACAGCTGTTGCTAGTCTTGAGCCTACAGCTACAACAAGCCAACGAAACGAATCAGAATTCATAAAATCAATAAAAAAAAAAATACTTTAGCAAAAAAACAAAACAAAAAATAAAAATAAAAAAAACAAAACCAAAAATTAGCAATAACATCATCACCATAATTATAAACGGGCACATGTCGGGACGGCAAACAGGAATGGGTTTGACCAACCGATATTTTACGAAAATAATAAGGAAAAAAATGAAAAACTCTTCAAGCAGCTTGCAGACGTCAAACTGAGATTTCAAACATAAAAAAGCACATAATATTAGTAACGCGACATTAATTTGCAATATGAAATCGCTTGGCAACACAGACATGCCTCATACCCGTACACCGCTGGTCATGCCGCAGGTGAGGGCTTTGGGCGATGAAAGAGGAGCTAAGAACCTTTGGTTAATCACTTGGAAGGACGCTGGCAATTAAAACAGCTGCCAGCTTCGAAGCGACAGACCGACAGAAGGGCAGCGCAGCAGATTGAGCCACCACACTGTGGCACACGGTGATTTAGAGCATTGGTTCTGCTTTCAATTTTCGCCCTTCCATAATTAGTAGGAAATATGGTAAATGGTATTACGACACGGTATTAAGTTTCCAGAGATGAGACGGCAAAAAATGAGATAAAAACAGCACACTTTTTCATAAGTCCAGCGTTTGATGATTCTGTCATATGATCAATCTATTTGAACAGCTGATTTAATTACTCGGGAAGAAGTCATTGGCTTTGCATCGATCAAGCGTTACGACCGAACACAGTCGTACCATTATCCACTCATGTAGAGATTAGTCACTGGAAATTCATTGCTTCGTTGCGGAAAATTGGCAAATCGACATGTGATATACTCGCGTTAATAGCGCGATTGAACAGCTTCCGAACGGAAGCGGTGTTTTATTATGAGAATTCGCAATAAATGATTGGTTGCGTCAATAAATCCGCATTAAAAATCAGTCAAAGCAATCTGCGAGAGAAAAGCAAGAAAGTCAGAACAAATTCCGATTACTGCGCCGAATTCGACTTGCAATCGGCATCGGAGAATAGGAAATGTAGTGATGCAATGTTATGATGCTGAGATGTGATTTTGTCAAGGAGATTTCTTACGAAAAAGTTGTTTGCGCTCACCTCCCAGTGGCTGAACATCAATTGTGGATTGGCTAGTCCCGACGTTTGCTTTCGTATTTCCTGTGCAAAATTGAACGATTCAATGACGGGTAGATATGGCCAATACAGAGAAGTTGCCACTGCCTTGGATTGAATCGCCCGAAAGAATCTTGCCATGACGCCGACCAATTACAGCGTACATTTTTCCTGAAATAAAGGGAGAGAGAAGAGAGTGATTGATATTATTGATTAACATGTGTTTAGTAGATCTGGGAATAAGTTTTCGAAAAATTTGTTACAAAAAAAAGGCAACTTAAAGCTTAATTGAGTGCAACGAAAATCATCTAGTAAAAAGCAATCGCTAATTTTTGTAATACTAAATTGAAAGTTTTAAATTTAATTCCAACGGCGGTTCTTGAACTGGTACTATAACTTGCCACCTATAGACCTCTTCGCTGAAAACTGCGCTGCAAAATCTGTGGACGACTACTGGCGGCAGGAGATTTATACAGAACCTCCGGGCATAGGTCGGTGGGTAATGGCGGTTGGGCAAACACCGACTACATGACCCCACTATTCAACTGGGAAAAGAAGGTTCAAAATAAGCATAGAAAAAAATGACTGGCGTAAAGGTATGTTAGTTATGCGCAACACTCTAAACATTTATACTGATGGCTCGAATATGCACGATCAAGTTGGTGCGGGAATATACTGTCCAGAGTTAGGCGTAAGGCAACCTTTAAAGTTGCCAGACCACTGTAGTATATTTTAAGCTGAGGTCTTTACTGTTGCAAAAGCTGCGGAGCTGACTTCCAATGCACCTGCAGGCAATTCCAGAGTCAACATCTACTATATAGAAAGACAAGCAGTAATCAAGGCAGTAGCCTCGTATTGCCAAAGTGGCTTGAGAAGCATGGCAGCAGTTGAAAGTGTTGTCGAAGTACAGCTTCCTTCTATCGAGGGCGATGAAATAGTGGACGAGATTCAAAGAATAGTGTTCGGCTGACATCCGAAAACGTGATCAACATTGGGAAACCCATGCATCGTCTATACGACGATTTAGACAGAACGCATGGTGAAGAAAGTCAAAACCCGCTGAAAAACGTTAGATCGGAAGTACACAAAATTCTTATTGGCATTCGATAGAAGAGACTTTAGGAACATGATGAGAATACCTAACTGGGTACTTTTGGTAGTGACACAGCCCCAAAATGGGGCTGACAAATCAGAAGACTGCAGGAAATGCCTAGAACAAGTCACCAGGAAAAAATCTTTTGGGCACTTGTCCCGCATTGGCAAGAACTGCGCTGTAAGCATTTGGGGTTAAATCCAGTATGATATACTGAAAAAGGTATCGATAGTGAGGTCGCAGAGTCGCGTCAAGCACAGGCATCCTTAACGATGACTACTCCTCTTGGACTTAGCAAGTGAACTCCATCTGGTATCGCAGAGGTCCAAACTGGTCTATGCCTGCCTTATTGATATACCAGATTAATCTAACCTAACCTAACCTTGATCAAGGCTGGCTGTTTCTAGGCAATTGGTTCTTTCAGGCGGTTGACAGTACAGATCCGAATCAATAGTTTGGCTGTAGAGGTATAGCTCATATGTATATGATTTCCTGCATGTCACACACCCCAGCAACCGCCAAATTTTTATCGATATTTTCGACAATTGGTCTTTCAATAAAATACGGAGCTCGTCCGATAGCCGTGCAGAGATCTCCATTGAGTTCAAAGTGTCTTACAGCCAAAATAGCCAAGCTCAACTCTAAGAATACTGTTAACGAAAACAAGGTCGATACTTTTTTAGTAACGAGAAAATGCTGACTTTGCAGTCGTTAAAAATAAAAACGCCGGAGACTGTCTAAGCACGCGGACAGGAAGCGCTTGACGACCAAACTATTCCTGTTTTTCATTCATTCATTCATTATACAGCATCCCAAGTGGTTTTTGTTATTGTTATTGTTATTATTGTGGCCGGTTTGGCATGCGCACATTTAAAGCAAATGCAAACAACAAATCAACTCAGCTGGAGATGAAGAGCAGCGGCCTGCCGCCATAGCCACATACACCTATACACCAGCCCTGGGGTTCGGATGTTTCGCCAAGCTCCAAATGAGCCAATGGAGCGCGCTAAAACAACAACCACAACCGCGTTCGGCAAGCTATAACTCTAAAAAATACAAACACACTCACACATGTACATATGTACATTTGAAAGGCATACGACAAAGCAACAACAACAGCAATGTTAAGTGCCGACTTCGCGCTGCCAGCAAAGTGGTCAGAATATTCTTGAAGAGTGAGACGAAAGCGTAGAAGCAGGTTGACCGGCGCTGGACCGGACGTTGTTTGGCCGATTGGCACTCGCGCCAACTCGCCGCGCGACGTCTTGACCGCGGCCGCAGTGCATGAATGGACGGAGTCGGCGAGCGCGACGGCGCTCAGCGACGCAACAGGTAAGCAGACCATTCAAATCGAAGACAAATAAGATGAAATGGAGAAGACCATAACAACAACAACCATACGAATGGCTCGAACGGCGTCAGCCGCGGCCGTTCGAACGAGCGGCATGCGAATGACTCGGCAGTACCAACAGGAGTAGTGAAAGAAATCGTTAAAAAAAAACCTCGATAGAAAAAGAAAATCAAAACATCGCCAAGAAATGATAGCAACAACAAGCAAAAGCGCGTAAACAAGACGGTGAGCGAACCAAACCGAAACAGCTAAAGATGAAACTAAACAAACAACAACAAAAGGGAACTAGTTTCCGGTCGTAGTAAAAATGACAAGCCAAGAATGTGCCACAAAAACAAAAAGAACAACAGCACAGCAACAACCACGATCACTTCATAAATTTAACAAAAAACAGCAGCAACAACAACAGTTACATCAGCAAAAAAGGCGGAGAAACGCGTAGTAGAATACCACGACGGACGGACGGGCGGATGGACGGGCAATGAGCAGCAACAGCCGCACAACGGTCGAAAAGAACCGGGTCGGGTCGCTGCTGGACGGACACTCGCCGAATGAATGGACAACAGATAAGTAAACAAGTCACAAAAACAGCAACATTGACGAAAACAACAACAACAACAACGGCAAGAAAAAGAAGTAGAAGTCAGCGTAGTTTCAGAGAAGACGATTCAATAATATCGAAGCAGTAACGACAATAAAATCAACACGACAACAGCTCGTCCACAGCAGCAGCCGCCGCAGAGCCAAAGTCGTTGGACATCCGCCGTAGGAAAGGTTTGAGTTAGCACAACGAAGACTGCACGGCTAAGTGAGTGTGGATTGCCGTCTCGACGGTGTTGAGGACGTCAGGCGATCTGGTGAGTGCGCACGCGATCGATTTGTGGACAGACCGTTATGGAAATGAAGCAAATTGGATATATACATTTATGGGCTTATTTCCGCAGAGTCTGCGCTCTGCCTCGCAAAGTGGAATAATACACATAACGAATCCAAATCTCCATGACCGGATCAAAGAAAAAAATATATCTACATTTATGTAATGTAGTCGCATATCTTTTTACAGAGATAAAGGTTCAAGGACGTTCTGCTCTACAAAATTAAGCAATCACCACGTCCTTTAAATATCTTTATGTACATACTTCTCAAAACTAAATATATTTTTCATTTCATTTTAACTCAAATACTCGGCAACCCTATGCGCGTACACTTTGCGGCTGCGCAAAAGTGAGCTCTAACCACCAACTACTGCCTGGCTAAAAATATAAAATATCAGCAGCAATCTCAACTCAACTAAAAGCAACAATAACAACAACACAAAAATGAATGCTCTGTTTCTAGAATGAGCTGAGCATCGACATCGACGGCGCGTTGGATGCTGTGCACCGGCAGCGACCGCAGCAGCAGCAGCGTCAGTATCAATGGAAATATGGCTGTGTGAGTGCCTGCGCACGATTAGGGAGAGGAGTGCTGAGTGAATGAGCAGCACATCGCAGCAGATGCAAGTGAGCAGCAACGCGACCGCTTACGATTCATTCATACCTTCGAGCACTCATTCATGAAACGCTCGTGCAGCAAGTGGCAGAGACGAGCGGAAACGTAACCGCAAAGATATGTGAGTACGTGAGCAGCGAAACTGATGCTGCAGCGAGTGGGCCCAGTAGGAAATTTATAGATTTTAAACTGGATTTTTAGTAAAGTTGGAATTATTTACGAACTTCATGCCTGAAATCATAGATCGACGTCTGAGCCTTCGTTCATGGCTCATCTTCGAAGCTTTACCACTATTTGAGAAAAAGTAGAGCCTACTTAAGACCTGTAAACATTTGTAAGGGCAAAGAGCGGTTCGAAGGTCCCTTACCTTAAAAAAAACGGTAGTTTTGGTGTTTTCTTCTTCTTGAGGGATACCTAAAATCAAAATTTTTAAAAGTGCTTAAAAAATCTGAGGCCATTCGCTGCGGGAATTTGAAGATTTGGCGACTTTATCTTTGAGTTAGGTTTTTTTTTGAATTGTTAAAATTTTACTAGAAAATAAATAGAATTATTTTTCAATAATATTTCTCATAATAGAAAAATATATAAACTTTTAAAGTAGAATGAAACGGGATTCTAAACCTCGATCCAGATTAAATAACGGTTTGTCAAATCACTTTTTCCTACAGACCATCCAAAAATAGGCACTCACACACTGAAACTCAAAGACTACAGTGACGACTACAACCACGAGCGTTGCGCAAGTCGCCTGTGAGGGCAGGGTATACGTGCGTTGCATTCGTGCCATTGCAATTGCATCGAACAGGTAAACATCGAACACACACACAAATGCGACTCTGTGTGCATGCCACAGCACGTCTGCTGACTGCCACATTTGGTTGCCTGTGTTGGTTTCATTCAAGTTTTCCGTTGGCGACGACCACAAGCACGAACGAACAGCCACGACAACCAACAAACGATGTTCAACGATTGACAACGACTACCGACGACTGTGACTGCAACTGCGACGCCGCAAGACGTCCGACGTGCGACTTGTACTTGCGCTGCTCGCGTCGACGACATAAGACGGCAGGCGCACAGCTCACTTGGCGACGAACGATAAGCAAATGCGAACGTTGCTGGGTTTCGTATCTTTCAGTTTGTTTGATCAGTTCGAAAAGTGAAGTCGAAGTCGCAAGCGAAAATTCTACTTTGTGCGTTGAGCGAAAAACGCCACAGGCAATACAAAAAAATTTAGAAAAAAACGAAGACGAATTAAATACGAAAAAAACATATACGAATGTGGCTAAAACCTAACTGTATTTCGATGCATAATTTTTAAGGACTTTTCCGCGTTGAAGCCTTGATTCGGCGAAATTTTTTAAGTTTTTCGTGTGACATTTTTTTGTTGCCTGGTTTTTGAGAAAACCCATTGAACACCGTTCGTGCGCCGTGAAGTTGGTGTATTCGCGCACACGAGGAGTCAAAACTCTACCAGCCAGTTAGAGTGAGTTACAAATTTACGTGTGTGCATAGCTACACAGTCGATTTTATACATGCAAATGTATGTATGAATGCATGTGGTTGTTGTTGCTGTGGTGCGCGATCAATGAAGTTTTTTATGAATGAATGGAAACAAGTTGTAAATGCGCGCGCGCACTTCATTCAATAAATACTTGCCCATAAACTGCCATGCGTTTGTGTGTGTGCACACACATGTATGTGCGTGTGTGTGTATGTATGTAATAACTACAGTGGTTATTTTTTCACCGACTAGTTTTTCGAGTTACGCGGCTCGCGACCAAATGCGCCGACGACAACGTTAACGGGCGTGATTTCGATCTAA
The DNA here is from genome assembly GCA_037783105.1 of Bactrocera zonata. Taxonomy (NCBI): domain Eukaryota; kingdom Metazoa; phylum Arthropoda; class Insecta; order Diptera; family Tephritidae; genus Bactrocera; species Bactrocera zonata. The sequence goes on along the minus strand of JBAWJQ010001334.1, from coordinate 150,743 downwards.
CGAATATTCATTCATCTGCATGTGTGTGTCTGTGTACGTGAATATTTGGACAAGTGTTTTTGATGCCAATTATTTTGAGACCGACTTTGTTAAATTAAGTATGAAAATACGTGTTTTCGTGTTTGTGCAAAACTGAAACTGCAAAATCTTCAACTGTAAATTTCAAAAATAACACACAAACATACATACAGTATATGAGTTACATAGGTAAGGTGCACAAGGAGTATGATTTATGAATAATGCAGAAACTTCATTTTTGTAAAATTTGTGTTGGAACTGTGCTTCGTGCCGATTAAAAAAAAAAAATTGTAAATAAAAATTTCCTTGAACAAATATATTTCTAGCTTGTTTTTTAGGTCTCTATTAAGCGCTTGCTTTACTTACATGGCTAATTAATTTTCAATATCCAAGTTGCCGGAATGACGTGATTCTCCACTAATTTTCGCCGTCAATCAGCCGGAAAATAGTTTAACTGGCGCGGCAATTAAACGACCGAAAGTTGAGCAAAACGGCCAAAGTAACAAATAAAAACAAATTTGAATTACAACATTGAATGGAAAGCTCGCGAAACACACATCGATGAAAAACAGTCAATTACGCATTTGAAAAAGGTGCTTTGTTTACAACTAAAATAGCGGCGCGTCAATGTAAATCTCAAAAATATAAAAATCTATAAAAAATATTGATGTACACATACATACATATATAATAGCATTCAATAATATATATACAATAACACATAAACTTATTTGTATAAGACCATGCTAACTTAAAAGAAAAATATAAAGATAATATTAAAATAAATAAATAACAAAAATAAATAGTTAATATCAAAAATAAATATTATGAACTAAAATTGCCACAAACAAAAACAAAAAATATTATTTGTTTATATTTAAACAAAATACATCTCAGTTTGTTAATTAAATAACAAATATTTATGCTTTTGATTTAAATATACATTTTATAAATAAGTCACAGTTGATAACCAGTTTTTTCGCACAAAAATTTATGAATTTTAAGCATTTAGATTTAATTTTTTATTTAATGTTTTAGGCTTTATTTATTTAATATAACAATATAATAAAATAATTTCAAATTGGTTAGACTTTGAAAAAATTTAAAAATATTTATTATCATCAATTTTACAATTTCTCATTACGCATAATTTCAAAAAAAAAATTAAATATAAATAAATTTTAAAAAAATTTTTAATTATTATATAATTCAAAAACAAAAAATAAAATAAAATAAAGTTTTTAAACCCAAATATAATTAAAAAATAATAATAATTACTATAGTACTAAATATATAATTAAAAGAATAATAATAATTACATAGACCGCAGGAAATATTAAGATTGCCAAATAAAGAACCGATTTTATTTAACCGTAAAAATGAACCGCTTAAATTTTTTACGATGATTAAAGTCGCTTAAATAAAAAATGATTTACAAAAACAAAAATGTGATATATAAGTAGCAAAAATATTAGAAAAGCTTTGTCATTTATGAAATTGTAAAATATGAAAATCTCGACACAAATATTTGGAGAAAATGGTATTCTTAACAAAAATATCATTCGTTCACTAAGTAAGTTGGTTTTTTAGAGCAATTTAGATATGATTTTTTTATGAAATTATATATTTTCCATTTCGACCCAACACCTTTTGTCATCTTTGATAAGTCAAGATATTGATTCCACGCACATAACATTTTTGATCCTTACAGTCAAAAACCTGGTTCAAGTGGTTGCACGATTTGAGGTGAACTTTTCTCCCAACCAAAAAATTTGCGGTGTCCGGAACCAGTATTAGTCCGTAGGTGCCAAGTCTGGGCAAATGTATTGTGATAGCACAACCCATTCAAACAGCAAAAGCTTTTGACGAGTTATCAAACTTCTAAAATGTCTCGTATTACCCCAGTGGTTACGACACCTTTTCCATTGATGAATTCTGGCCGCTTCTCTTTGAGTGCATAACCAATTTGTCTGGCTGCTCACAATACACTTCACGAGCAAATGTAGTATTGTCGGGCAAAAGATAAAATAAGATCGCTTAGAAATCCCGCAAAATAACCTTTGTTTGGCATTCAAAGTCGTTTGATTCATTGCATTTTAGGCCCTCTTGCTTAACATTCTTGTAAAGAGCTCACATTTCGTCGACAGTAATAATGTGCTTCAAAATTGGATACATTTTTTGACATTTCGCAGCAAATCACAGTCATTAATATGACGAAGCAAATTTTGTTTGACATTTCATGTGGTCGGGTTAGGCAAATTTAAACTTTCAGCAATCACTCGACTTGCTATTAAACGAATTGCATTGTCCAAAAACCTTATTTTAACCACATCGGCTTCAAAAGGACCTCCAATACTTGGTTGAACTGCATTTTTACCCATTTCTTAGTAAAGCAGTAATTCCATCAGATTCAATCTTCTGTAGGAATAGAAAACTATTCAAAAAATGTAAGAATTTTTTTTACAAGCAAGCCATATTATATCAGCTGTTCAAATAGTATAACCGTAAAGCGTTAAGTGTTAAGTTGGCATGTGAAAATCAAAAACGCTATTGTCATCAAACGAAATTGCTTAGTGAACGATCAATATAACAATTCGAGATTCTTGTTTAGGCATAAATTTATGAAATGTTTTAATAAAATGCAAAAATAACGGAATATCACCTTTCATAAGTTTACAAGCGATGGGAAAAGGACATAATAGAAACCACTTATATTGAAACAAAATTTAAGTTTGGTTATAAGCGGTTATATGGTTATATCTGACAGCGGAAGCTGAAAATTTTATGCTTATGAATCGTAAGCAATTAAAAACTCAATTTCGACTATTTTGATGACGCGTTGTTTTGCATTTTAGGTGGCGATATATTTTTTAGACGACGCCAAAAGGTACCAAAAACTTTAAAAGCGACTTAAAAATACAAAATTTAAAAGTGAATTGAATGATGTAAAAGAAACTTATTAATTTTAAGCAGGCAAGCAAACACGTAATAACTTTATAAAGTAATTAAAATAAAGTGAATTACGAAAATTGTTAGTGAACGGATGAACATAAATAAATATATAAATACGTACATAAATATACATATATGTACATGCATTCATACATACATACATCACATAAGTGCATCAATAATTATACGCAACAAACGCAGAAATGTTGATATGAGTGTTTATAAAAAAAATAATAAAAAATTATTTATTTAATTTCAAAATTTTTTGCATTCTAGAAAACATATATAAAAAAAAACAATACCACACAAGTAAAAAACATTTAAATTTACACAACAACTGCAAATCAACACTCAATACGTCTTTAGGTAACGCATTGCAGAAGAAAATTGCAGGAAATTGCAAAATTTGCAAATCAAAAACTACTTTAGAGCTCTCTGATATAGCATATATGTATATTGCCATATATGTACATATGTACACGTCAAGCAGGCGATCGCTGCCAATCGTTTATGAACTGAAGCGCTTGTGAACCGAGTGCCAATGAGTGATTGAACAGCGGCACAGCGGCAGCCACCAACGGAGTGCGGTAACTGCACAAAATGTTGGCGAGACAAATAGCGCCTTAGTTGCTAGAAACAGCCGATACACGCTATTTAAAATAAGCAAACAAAACAAACACACACACATATATACGTACACTTAGACTACAAACAACAAAAAAGACAAAGGAAAATACAATAAATAAACAGAATTAGTGCAAAACACGCTCAAGGTGCACGAGTGGAGCGTTAAAGTGTCAATTACAAACGGCAGTGTTGCTTAAGTAACAACAACACCAACAATAACGAAATTCATAATAAATTCGAGGCGACAAACAACAGCTCGAAAAAAACGTCGAAAAATAATAAGAAAAAAATTATATTTTTCCTCAAATCAAAAAAAATTACAAAAACTTACAACAAAATGTTGCCACACACAATCCTGCTAGCGCTGCTGCTTTGCTGCCAACAGCTCAGCACCGCCCGGACGACACGCCTGCCGCTGGAGGTGTACGAGCTGACGGCGGCCGCTGCAGCCAGCGCAACGGCGACAGCCACCGCCAGCAGCGCGGCCGATGACAGCAGCGCCGAAACGCGACACAGAAACTTGGAATATGCCACAGTCAATGCGAAAATGTTGCAGCAAGCCGCCGCAGCCAGCAATTCGGCGGTGTCAGCAACAACAACAACAACAGCAACGCAAGCCGCCGCGGCGATTGCAACGGATTCACATCATGCGGCAGCAGGTGCGCCTGCCGCACACCAGCACACGCCACAACAACAACAGCAGCAACAAACGAAGCAACAGAGCGATCAGGTTGTGGATCAGCGACGTTCGCGTCAGATGCTGGAGATCATCGAGCAGCAACAACGCGAGCATCAGCAGCACAATTACCATCGTGAAACGCTGTTGCAGCAACAACAACAGCAGCTAAAGCTCTCCAAAACCGCCAGTCCTTTCGCAGTATACGAAAAGGATAACAACAGTTACAACCGGCAAAGACACGGCGCTGGTCGTGCGAGCGTACAGGATGTACGCGTGCTTTACCAAGTCGGGGTAAGTCGCTACGAAGAGTAGCTTAGCTCATTAAAATGTAAAGAAATGTTTTGCTTTGCTTTATACATGGTTTATATGCTCTTGAGACCCATCGGAAGTAAGTGAAGGCACTGCTCTCTCGCTCATATCTTCGGGGAAATATGCGTACTGAATGTCCTTGAATTGATTTATTGAGCGTTTTGCAGTGCTTCTGTGGTCCAAAATCGGACTATAGATCCAATATAAGCATAGTTCTCAAGCACTCTGTTTTTATATAGTTAATGCAAGAACTTATATAGATTATACTCGTCAGTGATCCTGGATTTTAAGGCTGCTCTGGTATTCGGCGCTTTATTCAGCTATCATTTTCTAGAGCTGAAAAACGCTGAAAACCTTGAAGCTTCTCTATGCAATTTAAAATATTGAAAGCAAACACTTTTGGAATATTTTGATGGAAATTTGTTGTTATAACTTGGTTGTCGCTCGCATTCAGAAAAGCTCTAGAAGGCATAACAATATGTCATGATCTTTATAAACACTTTTAGAGAGCCGCGCTTATAATATTTTACAACCTATTTTGTCGCTTCACGAAAGGCGCTGCGAGCAAGTAGATACAACAATTGCACAACTTAGCTCGAATTGAAACTATAGAAATGTTGAATCTTGTCAAATATTGCTTTTTTCTCGGATTTCCACTTCCTGTACTATTCTTTGACATTCTTGAGCGCAAGTAAGAACGAAAGAACGAGAGTTCAAATAGGTCAGTACTACAGACACGTCATCAGCAATAATTCCGCCCGAAAACGTGAATAACTCACAGCATTACTCATGGGCTTATCATTAATTATAAGCCAACTTTTGGACCCCGTTGACCCAGCAGTGACCTTATTCTACCAGCGGCATTTCGCATTTATATGTATGTATGGCAGTATGAATATTTACTTCCTTTCTTCCGATCGCACATTCTGATGGACGCTTACATACATATGTACATAAACACATGCCTACCCACATACATACAAATCAAATGTACTTGCAATTCCATATATACACTCGTATGAAGCTCTTCTTGGCCGTTGACTTTATTCCTTGACTTGCATCTTCGCTCCAATTGGACAGAAATATAAGTTAAATGTGTGTGCATATGCTTTTTCCCCCCTCCATTTGTGCTTATGTATGTATGTGTGCTTGTGTTTTTGTGAACGCGTCTTTGCTATTATGAGTTGTAACTTTATTTTTAATGTTCCACTTTATTATCTATTATTCAAAATGTTGTTGTTGCTTGATTGTTGTTGTTGCTTGATTGCCTAATGGCCTGCTCCCAATTAGTGATCTTCACCATCAACGCAGTGACTGACTGTGTCGCAGCTTTTCGCCCGTTGCATTTGAATTCGCTGCCCACCCAAGCATAATTTAAGCAAGCAGCAACTCAGAGCGCAGCTTGGGCGCTTGACTTTGGACAAGCCATAAACAAAATTAGCTATTTTTAGCTTAGAATAATAAAGGGTGCCGCAATTGGCGCATAAGCAGGAGATAAGGCATTAAAGAAAGAACGCCAAAGTAATTATTTATATAAAAGTAATATATTTTATTAAGTAAATATGTACTTTGGTACTTTCATATAGTACATATGTACATATACACACTGTATATTATATACTCACTATGTGCTACATTTATACAAATATTGCTCAACATGTTTGTTTTCCAAAAGTTCTACATATTTCGTTACTCATACACATACGCACACGCATACAAGCATATCTACACATATGTTGTAGTCTGCATGTCAATGCGTGTGTGTGTGTGTGCTCTATCTTTTTCATGCTGTTATTCAATTAAACGCTGTCAATTAATATATGACGACGTACGAATTGAGCAACTGTTCTGCTCGTAGGCACCTTTGGCCAATTATAAAGGAGGTTGAAAGTTCAAGTTTTACATATTTATTTATTTCTATGTATTACACAATGCTCCTACGATTTTAAACGATGCTTAGATCCGCTGGCGTGTTTTTCTTACTTATTGTGGGGTTTCTCGAAAACTTCTAATGACGATTGCAAGATGACACATGCACACAAACATACATACATACGTGGGTGATACCATAAGGGATCACGGAATAATTAGAAAAATGTAAAATGTATAATGCGAATATAATATTCCCAGAAATAGCGGAAATTTCCCAAAAGTTTATTTTAAGCGCCTGAGGGCTAAAGTGAGGAGTAAGACTAAGCTACTGATTGATAGCAAGATGGAGAACACAATATTTATACTTTATTTTTTTTTTTAATTTATGATATGAAAAAAGCATGCCCATACAGGAACATGATTTTGATCGGCCAGCTTGTATGGCAGCTATGTATATGCCATAGTGCTCAAATCGGGACAATTTCTTTGGAGATTAAAAACATTCTTTGGATAATAATCTGTGCGAAATTTCGTGAAGATTTACCGTTAAAAAAAAGGTTTTCATACAAGGACTTGAGTTTCATAGATTAGTTTGCATGACAACTATATGCTATAGTGGTCTGATATCGGCCATTTCGACATACGCGCAGCTTCTTGAGGAGAAAAGGATGTGTGCAAAATTTTCAGTTCGATATCTCATAAACTGAAGGAGTATTTTGTGTATATATAACTAGACGTTGTTGGATAAATCGACTTAGCTCTTCATAGATCATATACATATATATATATCTACTTTTTGGGGTGTTTCCCTCTCGTCGTTACAAATTTTGTGGCAATCTTAAAGTACCCTTTTCGGGGGATAAACTATTAATTATCCTTTATTAAATAGAACTATATATATCCCTAAAAGTAGGCAATATAAAGGCAAACGCGACGCATAATAACGAAATTTTGATTTTTTTTAAATAATTTCCTTTCGCTGAGTTACGATTTTGAATTTTTTTAATAATTTCCTTTCATTAAAAAACAATTTTAATTTTTTAATATTTGTTTTTTTTTTCTTTGGTTGGACGACTATTATAAGAAACTAAGAAAACTGTTTTTTAAAAATTTAAAAAATATTTAATAAAAAAAATTATAAAAAAATAAAAAAAAAATATTTTAAAAAAGTTAAGAAAAAGTAAAAAAAAAATGTCAAAAAAATTTAATATTTATATGATAAAAGTTGGTTAACTTTCTTGAAATAACAAAATTATATATTTTTTTAACTTTCTTTTAGCAAAGACAAAATTTAAAATAGTTATAGAACCTTTAAAATTTTTTTCATAATAATAATTATTTATTCTTTCCCTGCCACACATAAAATTAGTAGTTTAGAGGTCCTTCACAAACTATTCGAAATATTTGTAGCATTTAAGCCATTCCATTTTTCCTACTCTGAACGAATTTCTAGACAGAAAGCTTTTCAAATACCTCCAACTATACATGTATGTATATGTACATATCTACTTATTTTTTATATCTTTATGGTTTTATATATATGTATGTACATATGTATGCAGGTTTCTGTAAATCCAATGTTATTTATAACCATTTATGAAATCAAAGCTCAATGCATTAAAAAAAAGAAAAATAAACACACATACACTAATACATATGTACACATATAGAATTCAATGTAAGCTGGTGGCAAGCTGCATTTCGTCAAGTAATCTAATGTCAAGTCATAAACAATGCTTTCGCCAACAGCTGCAAGCAGCAGCAGCAATCAATTACAATAACAAATGGAGCAGCAGCAATAGAAATAGCGGAAAGGAAGATCAATAAGTGAATAATAAGACGCATGAAAAATTGCTGCAAAACATAACAGTGATCCAATTGAGGCACATAAATAGCGGCCAACAACTCATAAACTAAAAAAGGAAGAAAAAAATTGAAGAATTGGTTTTTGGATTTCAAAATCACGCTATCATCAAGCATGCCACAACGAAAGAAATATTACAGCATCGTGTATAAAATATTTTAGAGGCCAGCGATAATTATGCTAATTTGTTGGAAACTAACATTGCTGTATACAAATCACAAATATGCATATTTATATTGGAAATATTGAGATATGCGCATATTTACCTTTGCTACGTGCGCATTGTGTGTAGGTATGTATGTGGATGATGTGTGTGTGTGTTGGCCATATCGTGTTTTATTTCATGATTTATTTAGACAACATTCCATTGCTGGCTGTGTTACGGTATTTAACGCGCAACGAGCGTGGGCCGATACCACGCCGACGACCGACGACCGGCAGGCAACCAGCAATCGAAAACCAACAACTGCACATGTATTACTATTTATATATATGTGTGTGTTTGTAGAAAAGTAGTTGGCTGATCTGCCATTGATGCTGGCTAAAATACAAATATACGTACATACTTATCCACATATGTTTATATGAAAACAATCAGCGCCGAGCCTGGTGATAGCGCTCTTATGCTTTTCTGATCTAGCCAGTCAGACAGTTAGTTAAGCAAACAAGCAACTTGCTATAAACATATTGAAGTGCGAGTGTATGTTTGTATATGCCAATATGTGTGTAGAGTGTTCATTGACTGAAAGACTTGAATTGCTTCATTAGCAGGTGCATCTTCCGATTTTCAATGTTTTGTATTGAATGAATCGTGTTTGAGAAGTTGTCCTTTGGAATTACTAGCGAATAGAAACTTCCTTTGTGGAATATACATACATCATATATTTGCTCTACACTTTTCCTGAATAGATATATGTAGTGTGTATATATCTTGAAGATTTCACACAATTAACGGAGTTTTCGTCTAGATTTATTGCCAAATTAAAAAGTTTTCCATACAAGTACTTAACTTTGATCGTTCAGTTTGATATTGATATATAGTGATCCGATCTCAAAATTTCTTCCGATATTAGAGCATTGCTATAGTCAATAATTCATGTCAAATTTTGTGAAGATATTTTGTCAAATACATAAGGTTTCCATACAAGGACTTGATCCCGATCCTTCAGTTTGTATGACGGCTGTATGCTTTAGTGGTCCAATATCGTCAGTTCCGACAAGGAGTTTCTTGGGGAGAAAAGAACGTGTGAAAATTTTCAGATAGATACCCCAAACAGAGCAGATGGGCAGGCAGACGGACAAGGCTAAAACAACTCAGCTCAGCATGCTGATCATTTAGATGCATACGAGTACATATTTTATAGGGTCTTCGAAACTTCTCCGAAATTTATGGATTTTAATTCATTTGGGAATCTTAATTTTCCTAAGAACTTTGGACCAGTTTTAAACCTTAAGTTTGAAAAGACTTCGAAGGATTTTAAATTTTGTTAGTTGTGAACAATTTTTTTAATTTTAAATTCTCAAAAACTATTTCAGAAGCTAATTCTAATAGTAATCCCAACCTACTTCGAAGCTGCTTTTAGTATGGCAACAGCAATAAATTAAAACAAAACAGCAACATTGTGTCACAACAACAATTTACTGTAGAAATTCGCAACTTCCGTAAGCACTTTTTGCTATCCGGTTCAACGTGTCAACCGAACACACAGCCAGCCGCCCCATTTAGCGTGGCGAACGCCGAGGCAGCACAGAAGAGGTGACACATAAAAAATGGAAGACAAAGAAGAAAAAGTCGAAAGCGAAGACACAACAATGCATTTATGAATGAAATATCAATGATCCATTTCTCCGTCGCCGGTTGCCACACGAATTAACTGGCGACCGGCCTCACATACACACACGAGACTCACTGAGTACTGTGGCAACTGTGCCAGAAGCATGGACTGGCAAGTATGTTTGCTATGTTGCACGATTGGAATTGGTGTTGGCGACACTAAACAACGGCGAAAACGACGACGATGCCCAGCATTGACTTCGATGACAACAACAACATGTACGGCAATCGAAACAACAGTTGGGACACCGTAACGCTTTTGGCTGCTCGACAGAGCTTTTGTTATTGTTGTGGCAGGGCGAATTGTCCTTTTTTGTTATCTTCGGTGCTTGTTTTAACGCCGCAATGTTGCATTTGGCGTCGTGCGTCGCTTGACTTGACTTGACTTCCTTTGGGTGCTTTGTCTTTTGCTTTTCGCTTGTTTTGTTGTGTCGTTGAGCAGCTGAATATTTCAATTGGCCAGGTGGAAGTTGCAACAACGAGCGCACTTTGCAATTTTGCACTGTGTGTGTGTGTGTAAGAGTACGCAACAGTGTGCAACAATAATAACAATAAAAATCCGAAAACAACGGCAATAACAACAGAAATAGCTTTAGCATAATTTCATTCATTTGACCGCTTAAGTGGCGCATTCATTTCCGCTCATTGATCGGTTAGTTTGTTGCGAAAAAATGCACAAGAAGAAGGAAAATTGAAGTGAGACAAAGCGTAAGAAAAGCCACGCGCTTGTATTACGTTAATAAGCAAGCTGATCAGTGTTGTTGCAAAGTGTGGTGTGAAATTGAAACTTATGAAAAATTTCAAAGTTGTTTCGAAACAGTAATTTTACAAGTGTTGTACAGAAAGTTACAGGGTACAGTATTATAAAGCATATTTCCAAGTAAATCTCCAAATGTCATTAGTTTTCATGTTACACTGACTTAGTCAGAACTCTGTTTCTTATACATAAATACGGTCAAATGTCTCGTTCAACGATTTTAAAGCTGATTGTAAAAACAACTGAATGATATTAAAAATTTTATAATGTCAGCAGGGTCTTCTGTTACATAAGCTATGACCCTTGTTCTAACTAAAAATGATATGATTAAATGACTGTGTAGAGATGCACCTGTTTCGAGACCACAGGTTTATAAAAGTCAAAACTCTATGGACAAAGATTGACAGGAATGCTGACGTAATGGAAAAGTTACTGGACCAAATTTAATCACTCTGCAGATTCTTCGCTGAATCTAGAATCAATAACAAACCTTTCTGAGATTCGGCTGAGTAGCACAGAAGAGATCGAGAAGTACATCATTTCTTACAACTATAAATTCTCTCTTCGTCTTCAAATAATCATTGATATATTTTTGTCAAAGGGCAAATGTTTCGTTAAATATTAGGTTGTCAAGAACCTCTTGAGGTATTTTATTGAATGATTTATTGAATTTATTGAAGTCAGTCTATAACGGTTTGATGACTCATACCCAGCTCTTGACCGATGCTACAGCTGCTACTATGCCGGTCTCTTTCGACAATTCGAGTGATTTTGTCGCAATTTTCGACGACAGGCCTTCGAAGCGTAGCGCATCTGCGACCACCTCTACACCAGAACGAAAACGTTGAAACCATCGTGTGCGGTGGAAATGACTGTACTCGGGTCAATAACTGCCGAAATTTTATTGGCGGCTTGAGACGCATTTTTCGTTATCGTAGTAGTACTGTAAAATATGCCGTATTTTCTCTTTATTTTGCTCCATGTTTGCGACGCTATAACTCACGAACGACTTAAAAGAACGACAATCAATCAAACACACGTGTTAGCGCGTGAAATGACTTTCAAAAAGGCATAGCATGACCCGATGCGACGAATAAAACTAGAACTACGCGCTCTCGGCCAACTGCGAAAATACCGTAAGACTTTTTTGACAACCTAATATCTCAAGTAAGCCCTTATATCTAATAAATTATATTTGTCAGGTGATGAGCGAAATATTAAGATTTTGACAAAATTTAATTTTTTTTTAATCTTTGAATTACCTTCTTTGATAAAAAATTACTTTATTTCGGAAACGCTAGTGTTTTCAAAAATGCAAAATTTTCACTAATGCTTTCTCGTCTGTACTCATAATCATTATAATTTTTATGTTTTGGTCATCTAGATTTGATGTATGTTATTTTTAGCAGAAAAATCTTTTTCGCCGCCAGGACCTTTGTGCAGAGGTCCTGCTGGGAATCAGTTACAGGATTAAGGAAATCCAAAACTTCTTAAGCTGAATTATAGATTATTGAAAGTACATATGTTTTTATTTACTTATTAAGTAATATCCTTTTCCACAAAAAATAAATCACCAGTAATGCATTTTTTCTGACTTAAAAGAGGATATAAACACTTGAGTCACCTTGACTAATTAATTGTAGAAGAAAGCCGTTGCTTTAGTGTCATTACAGTTTTTGGCTTAGAAAGATGTTGCAAGAAAATGCGAAAGAATCATCAGCGATGCTTTGCAGAGGTCTTGTGATACTATAAAGCAACAAAATATTTTAGTCTGCTTTAAAGCCTCCACCAGCGTAAAGAATTAAAATTAGTAATGTTTATTACCTTTAATTTATGACTAACTGCTTAATGTGCCTTAACCTCTTAGTTAAACATTTTATTTTGAGGAATTCTAAATCAAAACTATGTTTGAGATTAATTATCTCACACCTGCCGCCACTGTTACAATTAGTGGCAATAAAAAAGAAAGAATAACAGATTTAATGATGCCAGGAAATTGAAGAAACACCTTTGCAGAACAAAATTTGAGTTGAAGAAATGAAATAAACAAAAAATTGAGATTGCAATAAAAAATAAACACTTTAGCTAAAGTGTTACATTTATGGGGCACTTAGGAGCTGCAGGGCAACAGCAACAACAATAAAAAATAAAAATTACCATTAAAGTGACTGCTATGAAAGCAAAACACAACAAAAAGCCAAAATAAAAAGGAGAAAAGTATCGTAAATAAATAAAAAAAGTAGAAAGAATGTAGATGTAGATGCTTGTGAGGCGAAAAAGTAATCCATTGTAGTGGAATTGGGGGAGAATAATTTAATTTAGTGGAATTCATTGACCAGCGTGCCTTCGAGCACAAATACCTGCAAAGACACAAATACATGCACACATGCGAGTAACTGTCCGTTTTATTATTTACACGAGTGCGTGTGAGAGTGTGAGTGTAGACGAGACGCTTAAGTGCCATTCACGGAATTAAAGTAAACAGAGCCACACGGCTAAGAGCAGACGCACAGACACATAAGCAAGCGGTTCGGAGTAAATATTGTATGTAGTATGCTAATGTTTGGTTAGATTTGCATATGGGCATGCTTAATCATTTGCCCATTCATATAGTGTATATTTGTACAGTTGTGTATGTGAGGGTGTGTGTATGCCTGCACATCCTCTGTACACACGGCGAAAGCCAAATATTTACCAAATGAATCCACGGCTAACTGCGACACACACACGCACACATTCCAACTCCCATATGCATACATGTACATAAACGTATATGTGCATATGTATGTGTGTGAGTGTGTGTAAGCGGGCGCTGCTGGAGAGATACTTGAAGTCTCTAAGAAAAACAGCTACCGGTGTTACGGGCTCTCGATTTAATGACCATCATTAACATATGCCGGACGAAGGTAACCATAGCAACAACAACACCAATGCTACTGCCACAATATTACCAAAAGCGATGTGAAATGAGAAAAGAGGGGAGTAAGCGAATGTGTACGAGTAAATGCGAGAAGAAAATATGTGAACGCAAAGCGAAATTCCAAGCCGAATGGCTCAGCGTTCAATATTATTTGCTCCAGCAACGCAAGAAAACAACTCGGAGCAAAATAAAGACAATAACAAAAAGCACAAAAACAGAAAAGTCAAGAAAAGAAAAGCAAACGAAATTCATTTCAGTCCAAACGTGTTGCCCCAAAAAATCAAGCAACAAACGAGCAGCGTCAAAATAACAGCAACAAAATGGACAAGCAAAACCCCACTGCATGCAACAACAACCGCTTTTGATTGAGTCTTAAGGCCAAATGCTCACATTGCCTCACACATCTACACGCATGCTCATGTGTGTGTGCTGCGCTGCGACAGCTGTTACCACATGAAGGCCGATTGCGAGCTTTTGGCCAGTCCGTCGGTCACATTTCGTTAACTGTTTGAGTTAGCCAACGTATGGGAGTTAAGAAAATACTCGAAATTCTCTCGAAGCGGCCGTAAATTTCATTTCAATGTTGTGATAGATCAATTAAACGGGCGTAGAAGCACAGATTTCTTATGTTAAATATATGGAATTTTGGGAAGGCATTTGCTTAATTTCACATTAGTTCTGAAGAAAATCACTTTTTTAGAGACAAAATTCCAAATTTTCTTTGAAAATAATTTCTGATACAATACAAGCCTAATTTTAATGCTGAAAATTTGTAAATTTAACGGTTTACTTTGAAAACAATTATAAAGCATATTAGGGCGGATAAAAAAAACGGGAAATTTTGTTCGCTTGCTACTTCTGAAAAATAGATACTTAGACATACTTAAGAAAGTCTCTGAAGTATGAGTTCTTAAGTGTAACGGGCAGAACTATAACCATACCGTTATCTATTTGTTTCGCAATATCAAATAAATTTTCCTTTTTCCCTATGAATTTTATAATTAAATGAAAAAACAAATATTATAAATCGGAGATATCATGGTTTTAGAGAAAATTTACTGCTCCAAATATGATCTTTTATAATTTTTCGGTTAAGTTAAGCAATTACAGGATGTTCGTCGTAAAACGTCAACGCTTACCATATACATATGTATGTTTAGATATATATATTTTTAGTTTGTAAATTATAAGAAGCCAAGCGACAAAAAAAAATATTTTTTTGACCCACCTAATATTGGGTAGTCGAAAAAGTCTTTTCGTTATTGTTGAAGATTGATTAGAAATACGAAAAGACTTTTTCGACTACACAATATATGCAAATTATAAGAAACCAAAGCGGCAATTTTTTGAGCCATCCCTAATGTACATGCATTCCTGTTTGTATTAAAAGTGAGTTTTAAAAGTTTCAATCGAATTTTTTATAATAAACAATTTCGCAAACTGAATTTTAATTTTATATCTGAAAATTCATTACTGCCAGCACCTCTCTTGCATACTTTTAAAATGCATTTCCGCTCCCCAAACTAGCTCTTATACCTTATGCACACATTTTAAAAATGCTAGTCTTCAGCAAATGACCACCTAACTATGCGCAATTTGTCTATGGAGATCTGTTTTTATTGATATTAAATATTTATTGCACAATTACAATAACACTTTATATAAATGTCAATGGCAACGGCATCGCTGCATACAAGTGTGTCTTTTCAAATAAAATTTAAGTGGTCTCAATGAAACTTTACGGCCTACGCAGCACAGCAAGGGGCGATGTGAAGTTAGGAGCTAAGATATGAGGAAATGACTGGATAAGTGGGCGAAAAATGTATAAACAAGCAAGAAAAATATATAAATATACACATACATATGTATATAGAAGCATGCAAATATATTTTGCGAGGATATACAAAATTCTAAAAAGGAGAAAGTTAATGAAAAGTTTTCAAGCTCAGAAGATTGAAAGTTTCAATTTTATAATTTATAATTCTCTTTTCATAAACAAAAGTTAGTTTCGAAAATAAGCTTGCTTTTGAGCATCAAAATTTTCTGAAGTTATAAATTGCTTAAAGCATGCGTCAGCAGAGAAGGCCAACCACATGCTGATGCCGTCAACGGCGTCAAGCCAAGAACTATAAATAAACGGTTCACAGATTGTTTGGCGTGTTGTTGTTGTTTTGCCATACTACCATATGTACCAGAGTGCAGAGTGCAAAGTGCAGTGCCGGCTTTCTGTTTATTTTCATGAATCCTCACACATACATGAATACACACATGCATACATACCTACATTTAAGTATGAGTGTTTGTGCCTGAATATCTGCAGACACCTGCGCACGCCGAACGAACGCGCTGGGCAGACGGCGTCAGACACACATACTTACGCTGAACACACACACACATGCACCATTGTGGCAGGCGAAAAGGTTTTCTGGGTTAAACCGGAAGTCCGGAAGTGATTTAATGCATTCCTCAATATAAGGATGCAAACAAAGCAGCAAAAAATGTGAAGCAACACCACCAACAGCAATAAACGCTTAGAACACTTGCTTACAAACACATACATATATACAGAATTTTATTTTTATAGTATAGGGCTATGTATGTGTGGCGTATATGAATATGTGTGTGAACCCGGAACAAGGATATAAAAACTCGGCAACACAAACAACCAGCAAATACTCAACAATAACCGGAAGCACGGAGTAGGAAGAACATGTGCAACAACAATAACAACAACAACACGCTTGGCCACTTTAAAAGGAGATTAGCAGCAAATGTGTGGATAGAATGCCAAGCGAACAGGTTTCAAAATAAGGCAGAACACAAAACATAAACACAAAACAACAACAAAGACGGAAGAAAAATGTAAACTAAATCACTAACAAAGCAGGAGGAACAAATAGAACAAATAAGCATCATGCTGGGAATGTGTCAGAGAAATTAGAAGACGACAGCAGCAGCAGCAATAACAACAACGGAACAAAAATCCGGAAGTACGGAAGTGGATTGAACTGCGTTCGTCCGGCTGATGGCTGGTGGCTGCTGCTTACACACACACACTTATACATTCTTATATGTGCTCTTCCACTTAGTGTTTAGCGCTGTTCGTTTGTTTGTGCACCGATGCAATTACCTGTCGGGTCTTTGTTCTTTATTTAGTTCCGCAGCTATTAACTGTACATATGTATGTAGATGGAGATATGCATGTATATGTGTGCGTGTGTGTACAATTATGTTGTTGTTGTTTAATTTTTCGTCTTAGCAGCGTCACACTTCCGGATTGCGTGGCATAAGCGAGCATCATTTGCTGCACAAGGTGTTCACACTCTCTTACATTCACACACATACACATATATATGTATGTACGTATAAACATAGGTACATGCAAGTAAATACACATAAATATATATAGCTCAGTAAATGCATCAGATGCATGTAGGTATGTAAGTTGTCAATTTCGAACTGCTGCCGCCGCTGCTTCTTTCTACTTCCGTTTCTACGACTCTTCCCCTTTCCTAGTTGATTTACACACATGCAATCGGTTTTTATCTCATTCACTTCCGATCATAATGTCAATGCTGTCGCCAGTTGGGTTATGATCTCTTCTTATTGTTGTTGTTGTGATTTTTAGAATCGTCAGAAGCCACAACTGCAGTTCCGGTATTAATTACTTCTCTATTAGGCTGCGATTTCTTTAGCTGTTCTTCGTTTTTTCTTATAAAACTCAACTTTAACGATTACTTCCGGATTTGTGCCGTCTTAGTTAGGTGAGTTTGTCGGGCAAATAGGAAAGACATATATAGTACATGATACCCCGATATCTTATATACCTATACATAGGTTACTTATTAGTGCATTTATGTGAATTTGTTTCTGTAAAAGTCCAGGTTGTTCAGAAGAATAAGATGGTATTAAAGGACTATGCGAAGTTTGCCCCGAAAGAAGCTTCTGACAAAGTATTTGCCTAACTGATTAATGTGACGAGTTAAGTCGATTTAGTCATGTCCATCTGTCTCTATATAAGGGAGTATTCTGGTTTAGAAGCATGAATTTCAGGTAATTGATAAAGTGTCGTAAAAAAATGCAATTAATATTTTCACCATCCATTTTATATTTTGTTAATTTTAGAAGAGTACAGGAAAAAATTAAAAACTAAAAAAAGTAAAAAATGTCAAAAATTATGAGCTGACAAGCTGCTGGGTCTCTAAAAATTTCCACGTGACCATAAAAAAAAAAGATTATTAATCTAGAATAATGTCGCAATGGCCGGAACTACGGAAAAGTGGGAAAAAAATGTTTTCACAAAATGGCGACTGCCTAAAAAAAAAAGTTTTTTTGGATCACTTCTTCTGACTATTTCCGAATTTTTTAAAAATAATAAAAATAAAAATTTTGGGGATGGGGCTAGTTCCAACCATAGACAAGCCCATAAAGAAGACTCTATAAAATTTTCAAGTAAATCGGTCCAGTAGAACCTGAGAAATCGTGGGTATGCCTATATCTCCGAAAATAATTTGAATTTTGAAAAATCCTCTTGTACACATATTCTTGAATAGTTAAAATTTGAAAATATAAAAAAAAAATCGATTTTTTTAAATTTCTAGACCAGAATATCCCCATAAGCGAACTTTTCCCTTAGTTTTCGATTTGAAACTTTGCACACGTCCTTTTCTTTCCAAAAAGCTGTTGGATACTAAAGCTAGCTGTCATACAAATTCCTCGATCAAATCGAGTTTTCTTTTTTATTTGACAAGGTGTCTTTGCGAAGGTAGTAGTGTAGAATATTGCTCAAGGCAGCGCTACAACCTCCGAATAAATTGATCAGATCAGACCACTATATCTTATAGCTGTCATACAAATTGGCCGACCAAACTAAAGTCACTATATGGAAATATTTTAAGTTTGAAAAGATATCTTCACAAAATGTGGCACATATTATTATTTCAGGCAACTATGTAATTTCCAAAAATATTATTCAGATCATACCACAATATCTTTTAGCTGTCATACGAATGGACCGACGAATGTCAAGAAAAAATATTTTTATATGATTTTTTAATGATTTTTTACTATAAGAAATGCAAGATATTATAGCTTCGATGCAGCCGAAATTAATTTTTTTTCTTGTTTTTTTTTTTTGAAATATCAATTTGAAGAATAATTTCTTAAAATCGCCGATATCGGATCACTATGTCATATAACTGTTATACAAATTGACCGACCAAACTGAAGTCTTTTTTTAATATTTAATATTTTTAGTTCGACAAGATGTCTTCACAAAATGTGGCATAGATTCTTATTCCAGACAATGATATAATCGCCGAAAATATTATTCAGATCAGATGACTATATCTTATAGCTGTCATACAAACTGGCCGCCCGATGTTAAGAGAAAAATATTTTTAAATGATTTTTTACTCTAAGAAATGCAGCCGTGAAGGGTATTATGCTTCGTTGGAGTTAAAGTTAGCATTTTTTCTGATTCTTTCAAACAAGATTCGTTAAATTTTTCCAAGAACTCATTCTAATACATAACACAGCTCATTCATACGTACAATCTCAGTTAAATATTAATATTCATCCACATTTATATAACGATTGTATATACATATGCGTATAAGCATTATATATTTGCGAGTCAACCAATTTTCCGCTTGATAAATCTACAAAACACTATTTCCGCTCATCGATTTCATTTTCTAGCGATATTTTCTTTTACACATAGTTATGTTTCCCGCTACCGCTTCATCTACAGCAGCTAAATATGCTTAGAAGAGCCACCATATGCACCTGTTTTATACCAATAATACGTCCACACACACATACATACATATGTACACATGCAAAGACTCGTGCATTCAAATTAATATCCTTTTACGTAATAGTAGTTAACGTCGCCACAGCATCCCTCACCTGCGCTACCAGCCAGTTCAACCGTTTTCCATAGATCCTACTCACGCCATGGAGTAGCGATGACCTACATACGCGCATACACACATATGTACTTGTATAAATGACTTACAATAGCGTTGGACACACCTGCCAGCCAATTCTTGTGACAAACAAATAACACAAACACACATACATATATTATTATAATGAATTCCCGGTTCTTTAAGCGTTACATAACATGAAGGGTTCCTTTCAAGGATGAATCACAAGC
The DNA here is from genome assembly GCA_037783105.1 of Bactrocera zonata. Taxonomy (NCBI): domain Eukaryota; kingdom Metazoa; phylum Arthropoda; class Insecta; order Diptera; family Tephritidae; genus Bactrocera; species Bactrocera zonata. The sequence continues at coordinate 130,751 of JBAWJQ010001334.1, read as the reverse complement.
GAAGCATAGGGAACTTTTACACTCCCCCTTCCGCAAGTGTTTGACAAATTCTCAAGAGTTTTTTCAATTTGTATTTTTATAATGAAATTCTTTTATATAAGAGCTCTTGCGTGCGTTAGTTGGGGCTTGTTATACATGTATGTAGGTATTATACAATGGCACATTAGGGGTGTACTTTTTTTTTTATTTTTATGAAAGAACAAGAAAACGTTAAATTCAGTTGCAACGGAACTAAATTACGAGAAGATATAGTATCTCGTAAAATAAAAAAGTTTTTTACACAAGAACTGAGTTTTATCGGTCAGTTTGTATGCCAGCTATATGCTATAGTGGTCCGATCTAAAATATTTCTTCAGAGAATATACCACCGCTGTTGTCTAACAACAGTACATGCCAAATTTTCTTGAAGATATCTTATCAAACAAAAAAGTTTTCATACAAGAGCTTTATTGCAATCGTTCAGTTTGTATGGCAGCTATATGCTATAGTGGGCCGATACCAATGGTTCCGACAAATAAGCAGCCGCTGGATGAGAAAAGAACGTGCGCAAAATTTCATGTCAATATGTCACTACCTGAGTACAACAAACCCAACAACCAACTTTGGTCCATATACATATATATCATTGTCAGATTTCGAAAGCTCTGCAAAAAATATCAAAATTATGTTGCACAACAAAACTTTCTAATGTAATAATTATAACATAAAATATATTTAAATAGCGTAACCACATATTTATTATATCAAAAAAATTTTTAAAGCTCAAAATAAAAATTCAGTAATTAGAAAAATTTCCAAAATTCTGAGCATCCCTAATATTTAAAACATTACGCAATTAACATATAGTAATCCCGTATGCTGACACGCTTGTGTGAAACTACAATAAGAAAGGGGAGAAAGCCTGTGATTTGGAATTCTTGTTGTTTGTTTGTCTGCAAGGCAAAAGGAGAAGAAGCACGCAAGGATTTCTTGGCATGAAGTGAAAACTTCAAAGCGCAGCAGGGTATTAATCGAAGCACTATTTAGTTATTGTATACTTAAGGGGTGTCTGTCTACTTAAGAAGCGTGAGAATATGCTCCTGGCGTTTGTTTCAAGCACTTCAAGTTGAAGGATGTGCAAAGTCTTCCGTCTGCCCTCGTCGACCAGTAAATATTTGTGTAATCAAGGCACGCTGGCTGGCATGTGAAGGAGTAGACACTTACTTGTATGTGCCTATGTGTATATGTATGTATGTGTGTGTAATAAATTGTTGTAATGAAAGCTGTTGGGTACCAAATGTTTAAATTAATTCAAAATTATTCTTCTTCTTCTTTACTGGCATAGAAACCGCTTAAATCAAAATTACAATAAGGAAATTATTAATTATTAATTACTAATATGTGTATTACATGTAACAATTATCTAAAATTAGCAAAGTTTCAGTGCCAATAAATAGTGCCACAACTATTTCCATAAATCAACCACCGAGTGGCAACATTCCATTATTAATTTTCGAAATATTTTACAGTAATCTGTCAAATATGTATTCATTAATAATCTGAGGCCTCAATCCCGTAAATCGCGCGCCTGTTGCCTTAGAAAACCGCCTTAATATGCAATGATTACTTATGTGGCGAGTAATGATGTGCAATGGTATGTTTTATGTTTGTATGTGTGTGTAAATACAACTTGTGATATGCATTGCAATTGAAAGCAAAATTCTTGTGGAATTTTAAATGCATTCTTTTGGTCTGACCGAGACCGTAAAAGGAGTTCGATATGCCAACTGCTAACGCATACATACATACATACATTAGTACATATACTAAACTGGTTCATTCATTCATTCATATAGAGCTGCTCTATATGTATGTATGTATGTATATGCATATGCTGCAGAAACTTGAGTAATAGTAACTGATTCATTAACTGGCATATTACCGTCTCTTCAAATGACAAATTTACTGTGCTCGGATGGGGAGTTCGAAAAGTGAGCTGTAATGAGGAGCTAATTTCAGCTTATATACGAGTATAGTATATATATTGACGATTGAATTTGGAATTATATTCACAATTTATGAATTGACAATTTCAACATTATTTCTACTACTCAAGGATAATAAATCTTGGAGTCGTGCCTCAGCTTTTCGATCTACAAATTTTATTTATTTATGTGTTTCTTATATTTTCCAACAATTTTTGGATCATATTTTTTAGTCAGGTCAGGGGTTTCAATTGAAATTTCTGTGAAAATTTGATTACGTTGGGTTTTTTTAAGAACTAAGAATTATACCCAATGCTAATTGGCTCACATATCACTGAAATCTAACTTGAAACGCTGGACTAATGTCGACCACAAACAATTTTCAATCTGGACCGATGGACCTGAAATTTTCACACGACCTTCATTGATATATTTTTCAGATAATTACCAAAGTCATAAGATTTTTGATAATAAATAATAATCGAAATTTTAGTCCACCCTGAAGTACAAAATTTTTCAAGGCCGTCATTTTGTCAAAAACCACACCTTTGATTGACAACCTATTTTGACAATAATTTCCTTTGGTTTTTGGATTCGTGAAGGTTTTAAGTAGAAAAATCTTCCGCTCGCCACTCGAAGTTTTTCGGAGTTCTTCCTGGATATCGACTGTTCAGCATAAATCATCGAGTTTTAAATTAGTTTGTCTATAAAATGTATTAAAAAAAAAAAAAACAAAAAAAAAATCACAAATAAACCGTTATTTTTGACTTCCAAGTGGCTATAAAAACATCTTCTAATGCGTCGGTCCTACTTATTGAACTATCATGGCTTTAATTTAGATCTCAGCTGACACCTAAGAATAATATCAAAATATTGCCAGTACTTTTTGACCTCCCTTATAAGTACCAACAAGAAGGCAGGATAAAGTGACGTATGCAGAATGGAAGTCAGCGCGTTTGCTGTCAAGTCAAAAGCAGTTTGTGCCACTAGGCAACAAGAACAACAACTATAACTCGCCAGACTTAGTAAGTGAGTGCAGCAGCGGCAGGCGGAGCCTGACATTGGCTATGGTTAACTTGGTTAAACTACTTCCTATAAGACACACAAAAGAATGCGCATATTATGTATGTGTGTATGTATATATATAGTATATGTATGTAAGTATATACTACGCGGTGTATGCAACTTTGTTACTTGGCTTGTTTGCCCATAATGAAGCTCGTATTTCAATTTCCCACTAAAACCAAAACTTCCATTAAACTGCAGCCTGCCAGTGTGTGTGTGTGCTAGCGCTAAGTGTCTGAGCGTAACCAACAGTTGGCTTGAATGGATGAAAGAATGAATGAATGGCACATAAGTGGTGACTGGTAAGCAGCTCGTCCGCCCGTCAGCCAGCGCGCCATTCAGACGTCCAGTTAGTCAGCCGCTGAGTCCACCGTTTTAGCTGCTCGGTTAGACAAGTTTCCGTCTAAGTGAATCAGTGGCATACCCCAGTTGAGTTTGACATTGACATAAGATGTAAGAATGTTTGTCGCCGATAATGGCATGCGAAGCGTTAGCCGCGGGGAGAGTTGGGAGGGCTGTATGGAGAAGCGCAGCGACAATGACACGAGGTGCAGCGTTTTTGATGTTGCAAAGTTTGGACTGCAAATGCGGCTAATGACAGCAACTGCCAATGTGGGTAATACATGCATACATAAGAAAATATGTATATTAAGTGGCATATTCATATATATTTGTTATGAATATTTGAGCGCAATTAGGCGCAACAGCTGGACATATATAGATAATGCATGGTCAGAGACGGCAGAGAGGCTTCAGCTGAGATGTTTGCGAATGTATGACGCATTGCAATATATATCTATATATATATGTATATGTGTGTTTGTATGAATGTGTGTGCGTGCTACGCTTGCATTGGTGGCATACTTTGAGCGACTGCAAGCACTGCAGTTGACAACATAACCAAGTAAGCATGCCACAAAGCATATATGTATGGGTGTGTGTGTCTGTATGTATGTGTGAGGATTGTTAGTTGAGCTGAAGATTAGTTGCTGCACTAAAATTAACCGCAAAATGCGGGCTCAGCTCAACACATACACGCTGCGATATACAAATATAAATATGTACTATGTCAAGCAAGAGTATATATAAAGATATGTATATTTGTTCATATATACAGTACATATGTATGTACGTATGTACGTGAGCTTTTGTGCGGTTTTCTTTACATTGCTGTACGTTTACGATGAGCACTTCCGGTGCGTGTTGCAAGTAGCAAATGCGGAATTTTACGTAGCTTCATAAATATGCTGCACGTATGCGAGCATTCCTTCGCACACACATACACACAATGCTTATTGGAGAATCCGATAGCCGTTAAAGTGAGCGAGTCGCCAGTATCTGGGCACAGTGGTTGCAGGGTTAATTTAACAGAAATTCTTTACAAGACAAATATTTTCGGTTTCGACGTTACGCTGCGAAAAGCACACAAGAGTGTATATATATATATATGTGTGTGTGTGACTGCGTTCTGGGAAGCTTTTCAACTTCCGTTACCGCCATAATCTTTCAATGCATGCACACTCACACTACAAACGCAGGCGATTATGTCACAGCCACCCCTTTAAGCTAATTGTTTTCACACACACACACACACACACACATTTATGCGATGCTATGCTTACCTGCATAAAGTTAAAAGTTGAGTTGCAAATCATTTGTGTCGGCACGTTTCACTTCTTCAGCATTCACACGCCTCATATTGTTGTTATTGTTTTGCAATTTTGCCCCCCTAAAATGGCTTTTGCTTCCGGCTTTGGCATTTTTTTCGTCATAATATGCATTTTTGTTGTTTCTGCTGCTTTTGCTCGTCGCTTTTTTGTGGCATTTTTGTTGGAATTTTTCATATCTACTTGGAGAGCCATTGATGTATCGGCTAAAAAGGATTTCATAGTCAAGGACAAATCCATTTTTTTTAGTGCAGGTATGTCAAGCAAGTGAAGTGGCTTTTTGCTTGAATTACACTTAGCAGGTTTTCGTTTAATTTTTCTAATTAATGAATTTTGACATATTTCTTTTTTTTAATATAACCTGAACAAGTTATTCCCAAATTTTGCAACATCTAGAAGGAAACCTCTAAGAACCCAATGAAATATATTGCTATTTCAGATATAAATCATCCTATAAAATCGAGATATCGATCTGAAGTTTCGCATACATCCATTTCTCACCAAGAAGCTGCTCATTTGTCAGCACCACCGATATCGGACTACTATAGCATATACCTGCCCTACAAATTGACCGGTTAAAATGAAGTCTTTATATAGAAAACTTTTTTGTTAGACAAAATATCGTCACGAAACTTGGCGTAGATTATTGCTTAAAGCAATGCTGCAATCTCGGAAGAGACGGTTCAGATCGGTTCACTATAGCATATAGCTGCCATACAAATTGACCGATCAAAATCGAGTCCTTGTATGGAAAACTTTTTCATTAAACAAAATATCTTTATGAAATTTGGCGCAGATTATTGCTTAAGGCAATGGTGCAACCTCGGAAGAAATGGGTTAAATCGGATCACTACAACATATAGCTGCCAGACAAATTGACCGATCAAAGTTCTTGTAAGGAGTCTTTTGTATTTGTGAAGGGTATTACAGCTTCAGTACCGAAGGTAACCCTTTTCTCCAATTTACATATTTAATTTAATTTCACGTAATTGAATTGAAATTAAAGATTTTAATTACAAAGTCTTATTATTGACTCATTTGCGTTATTTTGTATTTTTCATGCGCATTTTACGTGCTTTTTATCGCCGCACGTTATTTTCACGCCCGCTGACGTATGCTGTTTACGTTTTTGTGCTTCACAAAACGCCCGGAAAATAAGCGCTGAATGAATGAAATCATCGAAAAATATATGGTATTTTGGTATTTTAGCAATCGCAACAACAACATCTGTGAATGGAGCAGCAACATGCCACGAGCAGTTGCTACACGCGAGGCGCAGACAGCTGCTGCTGAAGTCAGTCATGGATGCACACATACACACATACAACTGCGTAATTTCAAAAATATCGAACAAATTAAAACCGAAGTTGTCGGTCCATTTCTCGTACGCATTGGGCTTTTATGGCCGCAATGCTCTATAGGCCCGCAGGCTCGCCGTCTAAACAACGGCGTAATGTTCAATCAACCATTCATTCAAACATTTATTTACCTCCTCAGTCTGCCCGCTCAACGCTCTGACTGTCTGTTTGTCTGTCTGTCCGCATGTATGTACATATGTAGGTGTGTGCGTGGCTTGTAGACCACGTTTACTTTGTAGTTTTCTTGGCCCATCTTTGGTCGTTGCTGTGGTTGTCTGCACAGACGTCTCTTTTTCATTGTTTTGTTGGCTTTTATGCGTGTTTATTGTATTTTTTTAAATATCCATTCGTTTTGTTGATTTTATTGCCATACGCATTGTTGTTGTTGTAAGCGCGCTTCACATTCCTCGATAATGTGCGACCAACACACCTACAAACACACAGCATTCCACGGGTATGCACCTCCCCCGCTCCATGCCGCCACACACTTTCGATTCATTCATAAGATTTCATCGTCGACTGCACAGCCACACACACGCACGCACACAAATGCCGTCGCCGACATACATACAAACACTACTATTTCATTCATAAAAATGATCGTTCATTCATTCATTCATACAATCAATCGCCGTAAACACACATTCCTCTTTGTTTTTGCCGTTTTTGTTGTTGTTTTCTCTGCCTCCCGCTCGCGCTCGCGCAACCTTGCTTGCTCGTACAACACGCCAGATCGGCGAGAGCATCCACAGTCGTACTTATCTTCGCATTGTTGTTGCCGCGCGCCACCCGCTCGCCCCTGCCCCGCCACGCTGCTGTGATCTGTGATGTTTGACAGCTTTTTCTTCGATTTGGTTTATTGTTGCCTTACTCATACATAACTAGTTGTTGTTGTTGCGTTCTGGTTGCTCGCCGCTGTTGTTTTGCCCATTTTTTGCTTCGCCGCTTTTCCGTTTTACTGCCTTTTCCCATTTGTTCGAGTGTGTGTGTCTGTTGTTTAATGGCGTTTTGTTGCTATTGTTGTATTTGTCATTTGTAGAACGAGAAAATGACTTGTGTTCTTCCCCCACCGCTCCCCATCTCTTTCTCGGCTTGTTTGCTTTAAGACCGGAACCAAATCTTAGCGGCTCTAAACGACCAAAATTTCTTCCGTTCTATTGAACGACTTGTTGTTGTTTTCGTTTCAACAAATTTTATGCTTTTTTGTGATGCATTTCGTTTTAGTTGGTTTTTGTGGGTTTTGGTTAATTTTTACGGGTTTTATGGAGCTACGACTAGCTTGTTATTTAGCTACAACGGAAATGGTTAGTTGAGCCTTAAATTGACAACCGATTGTGAGAGATATATGTACGTATGTATACATGTCTGTATGGGAGCTTTCATCGTTTTACAGAGACTTGCAGAGTGGTGAATCGAACAATCATCTGGTATAATACAAGCACTCTCTTTGTTGCTTTGTTGGTCATTTTCGAATGCATATTTCCTGTTTGGAGCCTTAACTTCAAAAATAACAATCAGAAAAGTAGCGCCGAGTCAACATTTGTCTCCTTCTGTTTATGTTTTCTTATTAACTAAGTATCTGATGTACTCTCCGAAGTGCAGCTTCTTTCAGAGAGGTGTGCATTCACTGAGACAGTAGTGGCCAGAAAATCTTTGAACTCAAAACTGGTCAAGGAGTGCATAACCTCATTAGCAATACCTTCAAGCTTCTTTCACATTACGGTCGCAGCGGAATTGCTGGAACTGCAAAGTCGATGAGCTGGCTAGGCAGGGCTGACTTTCGTCTATTTCATCCGTTTGAAGTCGAGTCGGTGCGATGTCGGTTTGCGTTCTAGTGTTAGACTTTTGGACCTCCAGTGAGCTCAGCAGGCGATGGTCAACGTACAGAACTTGTGCGACTGCGAGATCTTTCTAGTTGAGTACTAGCTCTTAGCAAAGTCAATCTCGCTACAGACTAGACAATTCTGTCGGATGCTCTTTGCCAAAGCTAGAAGACGAAGTGTGTTTGCTGGTCACATTTGCTCGATCGAAGAGTATTTGGGGATCCACCGTTTAGTAATCTGTAAGGCGGAACACCTTCTAGTTAGAGAGCTTTCCTCAGAGATGTCTAAGAACATATTTTTCAGAGTATCAAACGAAAAAAATATTTCTTTTTTTAACCACCCCTAAGGTATATGTATGATACATATACACAACATATTTGTATATATTTACTTTCAATATAAAAAAGAGATCAAAGCAGAATTACCAAACAATCAATGACACCACAAATAAAATCGTGAGAAACGCAAATCGACAAAACGTTTCTGACAGCGGAGAATCGAAGAATAATTTCAACTCACTCCATCTTAATAACTTCCGCGACGCACTTCCGTTCCACGCACAACTACAATTATTCACACACTCACATACACATACATACAAGCAATAGCTGGCTGGTAGAGCCGCATCCGGAAGGTGTGTAGATTTCTAACCGCAATTCTAACACTAAGCACGCCAATCGCTAAGGCGACGAAAAGAATCTGGCATTCTTCATAGCCCACGGCTGCCGATTTTAACACAAGACGAGCGTTTCCAGATAAGCGCAATCTTCGCTACACATGCATGTGTCCGTGTGCATATGTGCGCATTGGACCAAAGGTAACAAGTGTGTTGGCCACACGACTGTACGACAAGCGGGCATTTCCCACAGCACAGAGACGCCACGCCAAACTACATGCATGCATACATGAGCGTGTGTGTGTGTGATTAGATTTGCGCTGCGCGTTGTCTGAAAGGAAAGTCGCTGGTCGAGGAAGTAGACTTATGGCACGCCGTCGTCGTCGTTGTCGTGAGCTGAAGAAGAGTTGCTGGTTGCTGTGAAGAAAATTGTCGCCGGCTAGACAGCGATCTTGTAAGTGGCCAGTCGCCACCGGCATACAGATATAAATGCTTACTTCTCTCTGTATGTATGTATGTGTCTACTTAAGTTTACCACTTCCGCGAAGACTTTAAAATAGGTTCATTCTAATAAATATGTATGTATGGTGTGGCTGTTGATAACCGGAAGGATGGTTTTTGAGTAGTTTTATGTAGGGATTGAGACAACAAAAAGAGAGATCATGAAAACTCGGTTAAAACTAACACCCACTAAAATTTAGTGTTTTGTACGACTAAATCCTATAGTTGAAAGTAAGCTATCGGCAAAGCGCCCAGCTAGTTTTGTTATTTCACCTGGATGTCTAAGTGCATGAGATCCGGTTTGCTTTTATAAAAAGCTGGGCATTTGAGAAGAAAAAGTTGAGAAAATGTTCCTATCTAATCTTCTTTCAAACAGTTGATGCAGATAACATCCGATCCGATTCAATCCTACTGCATAAATCCCGATGAAACAACGTCTATAATCTCTACAACCACCGAAAGATGAATCTTGCTGAATACTAAGCGCTCCCTTGACTCCTTAATATTTCACCAACGCCTATTGAGCTGATCTGTGGACCAACAGTCTAATAGCAAACCACAGGAAGCCAACAGAGCTCCTACCCGTTCCTATTTCGCAGTTATTGGGACCGAAGTACCTGTCCTAGGAATCTAATCAGCCTGGCAGTTTCCTACAATATCGCTGTGACCAGCCTTGGTGGCCAGTCTAATCATAAAGTAACTTAATACTCGAGATATGGTCTCGAGACGCGCCTTGTCTAGTCTAGAGCGCACAGTCAGCGAACTCAAGACTGTCTTACTAGTTGATAGTCAAGAGTTAATAGTTATTGGGTGCATATAAAGCAGTACCTGTTTCGGTTACGAAGACTGGACTACCACAAAACCTCGAGCAATTTGATTTTCGTAACCTGTCGGTTTTAACTGTTTTTAGCGTTTTTGATTACTATGCCTTGACCAACATTGTTGACCAAAAACCAGTTAAGTTTTTCAACTTTTTATGGAGAGTTACCAACCTCTGCCATCCTTCCAAACCATGGGCGTACATACATATATATGTACTTACATTAATACATGATACATATGTATGTCATATGCGATTACACCCAAGGATACGGCAAACTGCCGGCGATAACCAACAATCAATCAGAGTAGTCAGTAACAAGTACTTCGATTTAAGTAAAAACACCTGTTGCAGTCAAAGCATTCATTTTCAAAAGATATCAATAACAATCGCTGACCTGCTGCTGCTGCTGCTGGAAGTGTACACACACAGGCACATGCACAACTGTGATGCCATGCAACAGCAAAAACAATGCATCGGAAAGAAAGAACATATTGCCGTTCAAGCGTAACTCAATGCAAGCACACACATTCATACATACATACAGACACTTGTAAGCCTGTGTATGTGTGCGTGTGCGCATGTGCATTAAGCAAATGTTGCTGCAGGCAAAATCAACAGAGAGACAAACAAACTGCTGAGGAACACAACAGGAACTGTCAGAACAGCTGTGTGCCAGGCAACGGGCAACAAAAGAAAGACGAAGCAAAAAAAATAAAAAATAAAAATAAAAATCGAAAATAAATAAAAAACAAAAGCAGATAGAAAACGAATGTGATTTGTATGTAGGTGGAAGAGGAGCAAGTGTGGAATGCGGTGTGTAGGTGTGTGCCCGCACCAACAGTTGTCAATGTGATAATCACCGTTTGACGCCGGGCAGATGAGACCTGGCAAATGTTTGTATGGAGAAAAAAGAAGAAGAAAAAACCGAGAAATCATTAATATGTTCTTGCTTTTGGAAAATTCAAACGGAAATCTAAAAATCATCGCCAGTCAGGAAATACTTATTTAATGCAGAGCAAGAATTCGAGTTTCCCACGCTTCTCGGCCAACTGGCACAAGTGTTCGGCGAAGAAGGCGAACAGCTGAACGGTGCAGGCGCAAGGAGGATTTGAAAAGAAATGATTTACTGCGCATGCCTGGCGCACTTTGCCGTTGCGCGCGCAGGGCGAACGAAAAAATATGAATGCGTGTACTTGTATGAATGTGTGTGTGTGTGGTTTGCTGTGTTAATGTTCCTACCGAGAATTATAACTCTTATGCACGCCAGTGAGGTAAGCAAACACCTGCTTGTGCCGCTAAGAAAGCAGTGAAATGCGACTTTTTTGTGGAAGAGCCGTCAGCAAGGCGATTCTTGGGAGTTTGAGGGTGAAATACGGCGCTTGGTAAACAAAAATTATTTACAGATTAGAGAAAGTTTCGATTTATTCATTTGATTTAAAACTGAGATATAAGTAGAGCAGCTAAAATGCGGAGCTCAAAGAACAACAACAACAAAACTTTTAATTGTTTTCACAAAGGAAAATTAAATCTAAAAAAGCTACTCGAAATCATATTGAAACCAGCTCCACTTAGATAAGCCAATTAATTCAATTGTAAACAGTCTAGTTCAACACATTTTTATCACCCAAAAAGCGATTTCGAACTTTCAGTTCAACTTCCTCTAAGTAAACAACTGGCACTCGTCTAAAAAAAGTTCACTTCCGGTACGGCACATTCCATTCAAATGCCGTATTTCCTCATCAATTAGCATTTCTTTGCTTGCCACATCAACAATGGCCTAACAGCTAACAAAATAAGATAAGCATAACAACATTCGACAACAACAACAATGCCGACTTTATATCTTTTTCTTCGTTTGATATGTAAATAAGCATCTTCAGCATGAATAGAATGGCAGCAATTGTAAAAGTTTAGTTGAATAATAAAAAGGTGGAGCTGCACTAAGAAGTGAGAAGGAGGTGTGTACATTTCTAAATAAACTTAACGTTTTTCCTAACACACACACACACCCAACCGTACGCATTCGAGCATACCAAGGCAATAACAAAAAGGCGTCGGTGAAGGCGCGTGATGGGTCATTAAGGGAACGCATCCAAAAGCACGTGTAAATACACAAACACACATACTTACATGCGCACCTACACACATGCGTGCAGTTGTAAACATTTAAGTTTATGTCTTCGTGTGTGTGTTGGTTTGTCAGTTTGCTTTGTAAGCAAACAATCTCCATTCGCGTAAATACACACATCAGCTGAAGCTAAACCAAATGCGCCTATATGGACATGCTTACAGTTGCTGTAGCAGCATTTACAACAACACTAGAGGAGGCAGTTGCAGCAGCATCACATATTACTCCATGTCATTGGCACGGAGGGGGCAAACGGAAAACCCCTCGGAAAACTACACGTTAATGAATGAGTAAATGCATGCTTGGATGAATGAATGGCTGAATGAATGAATGAAAGAAATAATAAATAAACTCTAAAATGCGGCGAAGTTGCTTACTTACTTCATGCCAGGCACATTCCACTGGTGGGAAATGCCGAAGTGCAAAAACAATAACAAAAAGTGACTTCAGGGGAAGCAGGATGAAAAAGGAAATTAAGGGAAGCTTACAAAAAAAAACAAAAAAAAAAATTTAAACAAAAAAAAAAAAATAAAAAATAAATTAAAAAAAAATAAATAAAAATAAAAAATTAAAAAAAATATTAAGAAAAAAATATAAAAACCAATGAAAATATATAAAAATAAATGATATTAAAAATATAAACAAAAAGCATTGACTTCGGCTACACCGTAGCTAAAACATCCTTTACAGGTGCCTTTTTTAAAGCATAAATGGTCTCAAAGATCTGAAAACTTATTTTGATCGGCCAGTTTGTATGGCGGCTATATGTTACATATGTCTGTTCTGAACAATTTGTTCGGAGATCATAGTGCTGTCTTGGAAAATAACATGTACCGAATTTCATTAAGATATTTGGTCAAATAAAAAAGTTTTCTATACAAGTCCTCGAGTTTGATCTGTCAGCTTGTATGGTAGCTATATGCTATAGTTGTCTAACCTGAACAATTTTTTCGGAGATCATGGTGCTGCCTCAGAAAATAATATGCGCAAAATTTCGTGAAGACAGCTTGTCAAATAAAAAAGTTTTCCATACAAGGACTTGAGTTTGGTCGGTTAGTTTGTATGGCGGTTATATGTTATAGTGGTTCGATAACTGAGATTTCGACAAATGAGCAGCTTTTTTGCGAGAAAAAAGCGTGTGACAATTTCCAAATCGATAACTCAAAAATGTAGCAGCTTTATACATACAGACAAGCAGAAGGACAGATGAAAATTTGCCAGCTAAAACTAAAGCGACTAAGATTTAACGCCCTATTTCAATATTACAAAAAATATGTTGACCAAATTACAGCCTTAACATTGCTCTTTAAATAATTTATGACATCTTTTTTAAATATAACAGAATATCTGACGCAAAACGGTGGCAATGTCAGAGGCCTTGAGCGAGTCATCACGCATAAGTGGACTTGAAATCGCCAGACGTGTGCCACTCACCCAAATAGCTGGACATGTTTCACCGCATAAAAATGCAAAAATATAAAAGTATTTGAAAATAAGAAAGCTTCTAAAGAATTGTGATGCTGCTGAACGTGAAAACACGTTCACATCTGCTTTGTTTAAAAGTCACAGCGAGAAGCTCGTAAAGATTTCGTTTTGAATTATAAATAGCAAAGCCTTCATTCATTTCATATTTTCATTTAGTGCGACGTGTCATGCATTGCTTATGCACTTCTATACCTCTATGCATCGAGTAGGCGTGACCACTGATTTCGCTTTTGTTGTAATGCAATTGGAATGGAATTGGTCGTGCTCATGAGTTTGAGCGAAGCGATTTTTATGTGAAGTAAAATGGGGTTTAAATAATTTGCATCGAAGCAAGCGGTCATTTCTATATATATATATATATTTATATGAATTATAATAAAAATTATGTAGGTATTTGCTGGTACATATTTGGATTTTTAACGAGTGTCAGCGCGGCCTTCAGATGGGAAATCGTTTTAGATAGCCAAAAGCGGTCATTCCGTAGCTATATTTAAACCATGTGACAGCAATGAGTGCAGTAAATTATTTATGAAATATGACAGCAAATTGTTTGCGTGGGGTTACCCACTTTGGAAAATGCAGGGGAATTACGTGTGCATAACCCACACGACTCAGACTAATAAGTATTGAAAAAGAGCATTTCAAAATAGTAAAGAATTTAATTTTTAGCATTTTAAGAGCAAAATCTAAGATATTCAAAAGAGGTACTAACTCTACTCTTTCGCTTTATCACTCTCTTCAACACAGGACTCCGAAGACGATCTGCCAATTTGTGCGCCGAACGCCGTTTGCTCCAAGATTGACTTGTATGAGACGCCGTGGATCGAACGCCAGTGCCGCTGCCCCGCAGTAAATCGCCAGCCACACATCGTGCTGCACCACCACGCCCACCACAGCGCTGGCGATGCAGGCGTATTGACGTCACATGCCGCTACTGCTGCCGCCGCGCACGACAAATACCGAAGTTACTATGAGCGGGAACGCCTGTTGCAACATAAACGGCTGCTGGTTGGCGATTACAACGACAAGAAGTTCGAGCAACTGCATTTGAAGAAGCTAATGCAGCGTCTGGGCGCGGTCTACGAGGAGGACTTGCACCTGCCGCCCAATGATTATGCGGCAGCATCAGTCGCGTCACATAGCGAGGACAACGATGCGCTGCCGAATTCGCAGGAGGATGAGCTGCTGAGTGAGCTGAGCGACAATGAGTTTCCACATACGCCTTCGCGTCGTAATTACTACAGCGTTGAGCCGAGCACGGCGCATATGCGGCACTCGGGTCACAATGGACATCGTGCGAAGGAGCCGATCAACTACATTGGTGGCTGTCCCAGTGGTTTGGGTGTGGAAGATGGGCACACCATTGCCGATAAGACGCGTCACTACAAGATGTGCCAACCGGTGCACAAGCTGCCTGTCTGCAAGTGAGTAGAGCGTTGCAGAAATTTGAAGGTTATGTAGCATTGACTTTTTCTTCTGTTTTGTAGGCATTTTCGCGATTATACGTGGACGCTGACCACTTCGGCGGAGTTGAATGTGACCGAACAGATAGTGCATTGCCGTTGTCCCAAGAACTCGGTGACATATCTGACGAAAAGAGAACCAGCGACAGATGGCGCGAGTGGCTATACATACCTCTTTGCATGTTCACCCATAACAGTAAGTGTCTAATGATGAGTTTCTTTTTTTTTACTTTCCATTGATGGTAGTTTCCAGTTTCACTCCAAAAGATTTGAATTTTTCGCGTTTCTTCATTGAATTATTTTGTAATTATTTTCAACTTATCAGTTCTAAATTCTTACTATTTCCTTCCGTTCATTCCAGCGCATTCGCTGCCAACGCAAGCAACCCTGCAAACTTTTCACGGTACGAAAACGTCAAGAATTCCTCGACGAAGTAAACATCAACTCGCTGTGTCAGTGCCCGAAGGGACATCGCTGCCCCAGCCATCACACACAGTCGGGCGTTATACCCGGCGAGAGCTTCCTAGAGGACAACATCCAAACCTATTCGGGCTACTGCATGGCCAACGATTGATGGTCTTTGGCGGCACCGATGGGCAAAAGACGACAACAACGAAAGCGAAAATTCAAAAAACATAAAAAGCAAAAGCAACAACCACAGGTGACGCCGCTGCAGCAGCGCGAAATGAGAACTGGGCAGCTGACCACATTCCAACTACAGTTATATGTGGGCATTACAGTGCAGGCGACAGCAAGGGTACAAAGAAAAACATTTGATACAAATTAAAAGTAAAATACACAGACGTAAGAGTAATAAGAAGTGAGAATTGCGAGTTGCGAGCAGCCACAAGCGAAAATTTAGTCAAAAGGAGAATGTTAAACAAAAAGCAACAAACAAATAGTTGACTGAGCCAGTTGAGTCTCGTCTTTTTTAATGAATTAACTATTTAAGTAAATGCAAATTAGTGTTAAAAATTGTTTTGCTTACTTAAAATATTTAAGTTAAATTATAATTAATTTATAAACAACAACAAATATGAATATGTTAATATTTATTTAATTAAGCTATTTTATTGGTATACTAAGCGCAGCTATGAGGAGTAAACGACGAGTCGTTAGTAATTACACACACATAAATACAACTAAAAGTAAATAGTTTAACACATACATACGCAATTATTGCCTATGCCTAGTATAGGGTGTGCAGAAAGTGGAGTTTTGTAAATTGTAAATAATTTAAAGTCGCGTGAAGTTAAACTATTATTGATAAAGATAATAAAAGATAAAACAAAAATGATTAAAAAAATATAAAAATTAAAAAATAAAAATAATTTTTTTTAGTAGCCAAGCGTGCCAATTGTAGGGTGCAGTTTTAATTAATTCGATTAAGTTATGAAAATCAGGTACTCAGTAACTTACTAAGCAAAACAAGAAGAAGAAATCAATACGAAAAACGAAAAAACACATAAAGACAAGCTGAATTGTACCTGAAAGCAGTTTTAAAGGAAAATAAAGCGCAAAAATGCGAAATATAAACGAAAGAAATAAAGTAGCAGGCAGATAGTTTTTAACATAACAAGAATATAATAAAGCAAAATAAAAAAAATGAGAAAATAAAATAAAAAATAAACTGAATATGTAAAAATATTAATTTGTAAATATAAAATTTAATATTTAAATATTCTTTTTTAATAGAAAAATAATATATCACAATAACTTTTATAATGAAAAACAGTATAAGCATACTTCAAAAAAAGCAGAAAAAAAAATTTAAGTATAAATATTTAAAACCATTAAAAATACAACAAAATTTCACTGAAATTTTTTTTTATAAAAAACTTAAAAAATTAAACAAAATTAAAAAAATAAAAATATTAAAGTAAAAAAATGTTCAAATCATTAAGTATAAAACTTAAAATTAAAAAAAAAAAAAACTTAAAACAAATAAAAAAATAAAGTAAACAAATTTTCAAACCATCAAAAAAACAACAAAATTGCATTGAAAACTTTTTTATAAAACTTAAAAAATTTCAAAAAAAAAAAAATCAAATACCATTTTTAGCCTCCACTGTGCCTACGACTACATTACTCTACAACACTAGCATATAATAATTTATTCGATTAGCTTTTATTGCTTAGCCAACTATTTATATGTGTAAATTATTAATTTAAATTACAAGTATATAAAACGAAAAGAAAAAATGCAAAAAAACAATAAGCAACGACACGCGCTAGCACTTAGCCACAGAAATGCTTCCAACAGTCTTTAAGGCCCTTCACATTTGAGCGCAGCATTATTTAATACAAACACACACACAAACGAAAACATTTAAATTGGCACCAAAATTAGTACGTAATGGAAAAATGCATAATTTAAAAATATTCAAAGTTAATTTTAATTTTAACACACACATGCACATAGACACACATGTGTACTAATGTTTAATTTAGCTGTAGTCTCCACTTTAAGTTGCGGTGTGATTAAGTTTCTTTTCTAATGCCTTTATATACATATACATATGTACATTACATTTATATTTTGTTTTTGTATAAAGACCTATTTATATGGAGATTTGAAAATTTATACATAAATATATACGCAATGATGATTAACTTATAACATTTATTATTATTAAATTATGAAATAAAATATGAATAAATAAAAAAATGTATCGAAGATAAAAAAATGTGTTTCCATTATTAATATTTATACTAATATATTTTTATATATGTATGTATGTATATATGCGCCACTGATATTCCCGAATTCTGTCAAAAAAATAATTTTTCAGCCTTACCGATAATCAACACATCTCTTTCTATAGTCTTTTAATCGCCTTACTTCCGACACGTCGCTAATTCATGCCATTAGTCAGCCGAAGAAAAGAACTTGAATTCCAGGACAGATATATAGTGAATAATAAAAAATAATGATAATAATAATAAAAAGGTACGAAATAGTTTTAGAAAATTTCAACAAAATTTAATTTCATTCAATATTTGAAATATTGACAAACTATTTTTTTAATTCAATCCGATTTTTCATTCTGAACTATAGAATGCTTTGGTCATTTTGAGACTCTCGGTCAATCTTTACTGAATTCACCTTTTCTTTGCTAAACAATATATTTTTTCATTCCGAAATTCCGAAAGATTGCAACTTAAAGGTAAAAATATACCAACTTCTACGAGTTATGACAACAACACATATTTCTCATTAATTACCACACTAGGGAAACGGAAAGCAGAGCTCACTTCCTTTAAAAGTCCGAACTTAAGACTTAAACACTTTGAAAATTCAACACAATTTCGCTGACACTGGAAAGTCACTGCGAATTATATCTGTTATACACTTTGAGCACCAAGAAGTATGCAATGTTGTTTTGCGATTACACGATCAGCGGTTCGTGTCTCCACTAGCTATCTTTCATACACTGCTGGCGAATATTAAAGTGGTTTGGAGTTTTGGTATAAAACAGAAAATATTTACTTACAAGTTTGTTCCGGGTAGTGAATTTTGTGAGACTTTAAGATTTGGATTTCAGTCATGGATACATACCTGAAAGGAGAGAAATAAATGCAAATTGAAAATATATATTTTAAGTAAGCCGTTATATTTCTTGTGTGTTTTGTATAATATTCAGTTCTATTTTCTGTTGAAGTGCAATTAAAAATATTTTACAAAAATTAAGGTGAAATCCATCGTATCGAATAATTAATTAATTTTATTTTCTTTTATTTTGTTTATATTTTTTTTCAGAAAAAAATGAAGTTATGTGAACTTTGATTTAAGGTTTCAACAAAAGTTACGTAGTATCGGAAATTTTCAATTTTTTCTAGACGATATTAACCCTTTGTGCATTATAATCAAAATTAAAGCACTTTAAATAAGAATCGTCCAACAAAGCCTTTTCCACCACCATTGCACATCTCAAGTTAAAAAAAAAAACTAAAAAATAACGACAGCAGAAGCTTGACCAATATAGCTGTCAAACCAATATGTTAAGTCATATTCCTGTTTTAATTAGCATCAGCTAAATGATTTCTACAGAAAGAAGTTATCGCGCTACCTCTTCTTTCGCTGTCTTGTCTTACTTAAGAACACATTTATATAAATACTTACGGCTAATTGTAAGTTTGTGGCTTGCCTGAGCATTCTTGTGGGTTCTGTTTTTGGGTCAGTTATTAAATTAATGACCATACTTAGTAAAGTAGATGATTAATTCATAAATCTACTGCTGTTAGCCAACACTCCCCGTTATCCATTATACGAAAGTGAGAACATACTTATGAGTTGTACATTTGTAATAAGAAGTAAGTCTAAGAAGCATTTAAACTGTCGAGTTCTACTTCTATAGATTAGTACATACATGTACTATATATGTAAATATGTCTGTTTGATAATTATTTTTAAGTGTTTCACTAGACACGTACTTCGAAGTCTATTAGCTTTTGTGGAAAATCTAATTGTTTAAGAATCTTCCATTGAGAATACACTTTGACGTCATTAAGATATCCATTAAATTCAGTTAATGTGAAGAAGATGAGTGTCTAGATATGTGCGTGCATAAGTGTATGAGTACATATATAGAAATTCTAATGGTATATGTATGCATGTATTAGGGTGGGTCAAAAAACCAATACAATTTTTCTCTTGGTTTTCTGAAAAGTTGATTTTTTAACACCTTCACGAGTTTTCTTAAACTTTTATATCTTTTTCTTATTATTACTAGATATAAAAATTCACATCACCGTTTCTTAGATCAAATTGAATCCTCTGCAAAATGGTTTTTATATTTTTTTTTATTAAGAAAAGATTTTACGTGTTATTGTTAAAGTTTATAATTTAGATGTAGAAACGTTTTATGCCGGAATTACATGTGCAGAATTCTGCGTGCAGAAAAACAATTTGTACTGATTTGACAGTTCAAATTCTGCACCTCAATGCAGATCTGCACGGCATGTGAAATTTGAATTTCTCTGCGCAGAGGCAGTGCTGACAACATTCAAATAATTAATTTTTGAGCAAAGTCCGGCAACATTTTAAATTGCGCTCAGCTGTTAAGTAAAAATTAACAAAAGAAATAAAAAATGGAAGAAAAACTGATTGAGTTTGTAAGAGAAAACAGGTTCTTATATGACAAAAGTCATAAAAATTACAAAAATAGCTTTTCTTTCCACTTCCATTTTAAAATTTTTAAATTTCAATTTCAATTTCAATTATTTATTGCAATCAGCTGATTGTCAAAATTTACTGCACATGTGTTTTGGCTGGAAAAAATAGTGCAGATCTGCATGCAGAATATCTGCACATGTAATTCCGGCATTATTCGTCAGAATCGTTTTATTCAGACAAACCAGAAATTTTCTTTATAAGACAAATCACAAGAAGAATACAATGATTAGAATATAATAATTACAACAAGTAGTTTGTGTTGCAAGTACTTTCAACAGTTATCCATCCAAAAATCAGTGATAAACCATACTTTTTTTTCTTAGAGAAACCTATTTTTTAGAATACCAATCTAAAAAAAAATATTAGTTTTTTTTACTTACCCTAATAATATAATGATTAGGTGTCCAGACAAAATTAATTACAAAAATTAACAAATTTTTAAGTGCATTATTAGAAGCACATATTAAATCTATGTTTCGATTTTAGTCGTACATACATAACCACACAACAGCATTATTGACAAATGACTTTATAGATTAATCGATTTCAATTAAAATCATAACCAAATGTTTTGAATCATGTGTACTAGTATGAGCAAAAAATAGTAAGACTTTGTTCGTAACTTGTTCTTCAATATCTATGTCGTCCCCTCTAAGTAATTCCCTTTCGCCTCAATACACTTGTGCCAACGTTTCTTCCAATCCTCCAAATAGTTGTAAGAACAAGTTTCCAGAAGCAAAAATCCAAGAACCATCGCCAGTAATAATACGTTTTATGACATCCTGGTAGTTGGAAAACATTGTTTCACAGACGTTAACGCGATGCTGGCAAAAAAATTGAGTGATTTTAAAACCAATCGCGCTTTCACTTTTATTAAGCCCAAATTATCTTTCAAAAGGGGTTTCTCTGTTCAGTAAGATCTTTGACTGTTAATCGTCGATTCTCAAGCACCCATTCCTTTATTTTATAGGCGTGTTGATCATCAGTTGACGTTAATGGCCGTCCTGGAGGTGGTTCGTCGTCAACGCGTATATGACCCTCTTTGAATAATTTTTACGAATCAAAAACACTTGCTCGCGACAAATCGTGTGAAATTTGTCTACACATCTGAATATCCATAGATATATGTATGTAATAAGGATTATTTTTTTCGAGCGATTATTTTTAGGGAAAGTTTTGAACAAATCTGTATATTTCTTTAATTTTAGCTTTAACCAATCGTACATATGTATTTGCGTATAATGAATTAAATAATTATGTTATTTAACTTATTGTCGCAAATATAGACCTTAATGTTATTTGGACAGATTGAAACCAGGAGATATGTTACAAGGGCGCTTCGGTAAAATGTCTTCGGATTTTATCTACTTCATTTAACCGAACGATCGAAAAAAAAACTGAAATATTTTTCAAACGCGTTTTTTCTGGAAAAAATTTTTACTTTATTAAAATGATTCCTTTTACTCTTTATCAATAAACCCCATCATGAGCATATACAAAAGGCAACAGAACGTGTCAAAAATGCTCATGAAAAATGCCAAACAATTTAGCGCTGAAATATCAATTTATATGTAATATGCACTAAATGACTAAAAGACGAATTGAGCGCGTCATAAGCGACTCTGCGCATGCGCAACGTGAGCACTGCAATAATTGGGGGACACCGGCCGCCAAACGCCTGGCTAATTGCGCGCGCACACATGACTGAGGCTCATTTGCCACAAAGGTATGCCACACAGAATGCAAGGGTAACTCGGAGTTGCTAGGCTGGGTTACGGCTGACGACCGTCGAGGCAACAAACGCTTGCTGATTGCCGTTTTGTGCTCTAATCTAGCACCAGAGATCTACTAATAACACAATTAAGGCAACATGACAGCTACTAATGGACCTCAGTATGGTTGCGGAGGGAGTGCAGCGCGCTATGATACACTCACGCGTATACACACACACATGCACATCAATAGAATTGACTTGGTAGCTGCGGTCGTGGGCATTTTCCATTACGATTCTTAAGCTTTATGAAATAGTTTATTAACAGTGTTTGCTTATGTTGTTGTTGTTGCATTTTTTGTTTAAGAGCCAAGCTGTAAGAATCGCTGCAACAGCAGTGTAACAAAGGCTTGTGCCAAGTACTGCTTTTCAGGGCAAGTGGGGGGCGCGCAGCTCCATTCAATTGTTGAGGCTTCACGGGCAAATGACTTTGTTGTTGCGTTTATTGTTGTAAGAGTCATTGCAGCCAGCTGGTTAATCGCTTTAAACCGTTGCTGGGCAAATTACTGGACTCGACTGGAAGCGCTAAGGGGCGCTCCGACGACCCTTTGTAGAAACTCTATGCTCCCAGGAGGGGGAAAACGTGTGAAACAACAACAAATAAATTTATAAAGACAATTGAAATAACAAAAATGCAAAAGTGAAACACACAACAACAACAAAAAGCAACGTGTACAACAAAAGAATGCCAAACACCAAAGAAAGTTAATCACAAAGCGCACAATGACGATAATAAATAAATAAATAATTACAACTCTTGTCGCAAAATGAGAGAAAAATAAAGCAAAACACGAAAAGTTGGAATAAAATTAAACAAGGAAGGAAAAGTAAATTTTCTTCACCTTCAGCAAGAAGTAGTTGTTGTTGTGGCTACTTTTGTTTGTTTTCATTTGTTAAGCAGTTTTTGTTATTTATTTTCATTTATTCTCTTTTCACCTTCTTTTGGCCAGTGAAGCGTGCGCCAAATCGCAGAAGACTCACTTACCGTCACGCTTTTCGCCAAAACCGTACGTCCCCGTTTACTCAGTTGGTTTTGGAAAAATTCCAATCAGCCTTTAAGCAGACGGCAGATAAGGTTAAGAATGGCAACAATAATATAAACTATAGGTAAGGGCAACAACAAAACGGCAAAACTAATAAAGAAATAAACAACAATTTGAAGTCAAACAGGCCGCGGTCAAAGTAACGACAGATTGGTCGGTCGGTCAGCCAAATAGAAGACCCAGCCATCCGTGCACGAGTATTGGTTGAAGAGGAGAAAGTTCAAATGTTTACCTACACACACGCACACACACATTCCAACCAAGCTGACAAGTAATGATAAAAAATGCAAAAAAAAAAAAAATACTAAATTACAAAATAAAAAGACAAAATGTAATGATTTAGTCCAAGAGTTCGTGCAAAAGCAAATTGAGGAGTTAAACTTTTTTGGCTGAGCAGAAGAGATGTACACCAGCATTCTAAAGTGTATTTAAATTACTTAGTTAACAGTTGGTTTAAAAAAAATAATTTAAAATCTTATTGATTATTTGGAGGTGCAAATATTTATTTTATAATAAAAAGCAATTTGTTGGCAACCCTATTCAGAAATATTACCTTGCCTTTTGATTATTTCCTTAAATTACATAACAGCTTTTCAAATTTTAACGGATTTTGTTTCAATATTTTGACTAAAAATTAACTTGTGGCAGCCCTATACAATATTTTACAAAATTAGAGTGGTCCTTAATCATCGATTTTTTTTTTTAATTTCGGTTTTGAAATTTTATATTCTAATTATTTTTTTTTTTAAATAATATAAATATTTTCATAATTATGTGTATTTTAACTATTAATTCATTAAATTTCTATGTGCTTTAACTGCAGCAGTTAACTTTGCTTTGAAGCTTGGTTGGCTTTGATAATGTTGTTGTACCTTAGTCTTGCCAAGTTTTTTGTATTTCTATCGAATGTGTAGTGAAGGTGGCATCTTAATTTAAAAAAAATAGTAATAAGCGGTGATCCCAGTAGAAGTGCTGTTTTTAATAGCCTTTTTTTGGGAGATCTTACGTGAGTCGAGACCAGCTGTCATGTTGTTTTTGTTCAGTATTTTGTGGCATTTCATTATGGGATGACTTACGCCTGATCAACGTTTACAAATCCTTCGTTTTTGTTAGGGAAATTCACGTTCGAAAAAAAAAGTGCTTTGCTCGCTTCGCTCAATTTACAGGGTTTGTCCGGAAAGTAATAGGACTGAGTCGAATTAAAAAAAATGTATTGAACCAATCCTTAAATTCCTGTTTGCAGTGACTGGGGATAGGTGCCACCGAAACACAACACTTCTTACTAAAGCAACATCTGGGTAAACCTGCTTGATCATATCAAACGTCTCTGTAGCAGATTTACCGAGTTTCACGCAGGATTTAATCGCATACCTTTGCTCTGGCGAGCTCATTTTCGGCTTGCACCACTCACAGAAACACCTCGCGCGGAAATGTTTGTCCTGACTCTCCAGGTATTCGGAGACAACTGACCGAAGTACAGTCGCGGCGGAAGAAAATTAGTCTTATTACTTTTCGGACAAACCCTGTATGGTCAATATAGTCGGTCTACTGAGCGTACTATTCGCAACACCATTACCCATCTTGAGATCCAGCATTCAATATTGGATAACATTCGATCGAATAGACTACAACAAGCACGCAGTGAGGAAAATATAGCAGCCGTAGCTGAGAATATACACGATGATGACGCCGTTCGCAACAACTTTGACTAACGTATGGAACGATTTGGCGCATTTTACGTCGAGACCTTTTATTGAAAGCGTTCAAAATACAGCTTGTGCAAGATCGCTTTGCTCTATGGGCTCTTGAATAGTTCCAAGAAGACCCGACGGTTTCGAGAATAATTTTGTTCAGCGATGAGGCTCGTTTCTGGCTCAATGGGTATGTAAAGAAGCAAATTTGATGCAGTTGGGAAGAAGAGCAACCTGAAGAGATTCAAGAGCTGTAATTTCATTTAGAAGAAATCACGGCTTCGTTGTCAATGGCGACCGTTATCGCGCCAAGATAACCGACTATTTGATGCCTGAAATTGAAGCTTGTTGTCTCAGCGATATTTTGCTTCAACAAGAGGGCGCCACTTCTCACACATTCCATTAATGAATGGATTTATTGAGAGCCTACTTCTGTGAGTAAATAATTTCACGTTTTGGGCCGGTCGAATGGCCATCAAGATCGTATGATATTGCACCGTTAGATTTTTTTCTGTGGGTATATGTACAGTGGTAATTCTATGCGGATAACACCGCTCCATTCAAGCCTTGGAGCAAAACATCATGCGTGTTATTCGCTAGTTAGCAGTCGAAATGCTCGAAAAAATTGAACTCAACGGATGGACCATTTGAAAAAGATAATCTTCAAAAAATAAATGCCAAGAATGTTCTTTCGAATAATAATAAACATTTCCCATTAAATTAGAAGTTAATATATAATAACAGAAAAAGTTTGCCGGATAGAATTATAACATGAAATATTATACATTTAAAGAAGCTACAACTAGAATATTTCAAATAATTTTTTTTATTATTACTTAGTTATGCTTCACACCCGTGAGCTATTCATTTGGCCAAGCTTTGAATTATCCATGTATAAATATTTAAAAATAATAATTTATTCATTTCATACATTTTTACATATTGTATACATATGTATATGTATTTCTATACCAAACAGTTATGTTGCATGTAAATTGAGTGCTCCATGATTGTGCGTTTCTCTGTGCCCGCTTGAAACACTCCCCTCTCTCTAGCAAGCTCTCTTATGCTCTTTGTAGGCATATTTGTTAACAATTTAATTTTAACTTTTATTTTCACTTCTTAATTTCGCTTTTATTACGCTTTTGTTTGCATTTCTTCTTAACGTCATTGAACAACTAACACTTCAGTTGAGCTTTAAACAACACTTCAAGTGCTACCGCATTGCATTCCACTTCAGCACAACATAGCATAACATTACCACACGATTACCCCGCTGCTGCACTCCGCTCCACTTTAGGACTGTAGTGCAGCAGAGTTTCCTCAAAAGAAATCAAAATTACCAAAAGATATAACAAATGAGGCCTTTCACTTGCATTTGTCTTAACCAATGATTTACAAATGTACTTATGTATGTATGTATCGTAATGAAATATTAAAATTATGGCTTCCTGATTTCTCAAAGAACGAATAAAAATTTATTATGATGGCAATACCAGTTTTGACACGACTTACGATGTCCGGGCGCACAGAGTTAACTTTGACTTGATGCGCTACGAATTTCAATCAAAATTATTGCTGACTAGCAATGTTTTTTTTTTTTCAAAATTTTATTTATTTTACTTTTGCTTACAAAAGACGTTTCCAAAGGGTTCAATACCAATTTTTACATTTTTCTCTTTATATAATGAATTTTGTGAGCTCTAAATAGTACAAGGACTTCCCTATCCATCTCATGTTTTAAATCCCAATTAATTTGAAAATAATTCCAAAAAATATGCAAGGCGTCATCTATGTATTCATATGTATACGTATCTATGCATATAATAAGTCCAAGTCTTTATATTAATAATAAATTCTTGACCATCTTAATATATTCCAAAAACATTCACAGCTTCCATATATTAAGCGTGTGTAGGTACTATATGTACATAAGTCAGCTCAAAAAGTCTTCATAGGCATACTCGTACATATGTATGTTTATATGAGGGCGCAACAACAACAATGACAGCCTCTCTTCAACAATACGTGTCTAATAAATAATAATTCCATTGAACTTCAACTTTCAATTTCATTTCAAAGGTTCAAAGGGCTTTACTTACATACATACATATGTACATGAGGAGTATGTATATAAGCATATGCGTTTTTATATTCTTTATTTGACTTTTCCATTTACACATATCTATAAAATATGTATGCGTGTGTAAGCACTTACCTATGACATATGCATTGTTTGTATGGATGTATGAATGTATGGCTGCTTGTGTGTATTTTTTTTTCAAAAAGCTTTGAAGTGATTTGAATTGTGCGACAGCAAAAGGCAGCGAAAATCATGTCACTCTCGATGGCTTCCTGTTGTTTGCACTTTTTTCATCTTTCACATATTTTTCTTTTCGGAAACACGCAGGCACAAATAACTTTTATGGCTTTCCATTTATTTTCAATTTTTATTAATACATCTCACGTACTGGTTGTTGTAGCAGAGTTTGTTTGGTATGCGTAGCACACATGATCTATTAGAAGACTTATTTGTGTTCTCTCTCTATACTTTTTGTATGTGTACCTTTTTCAGTAACAGAGATGAAAAGCAACAAACAAGTTTCGGGATTTCGGGATTGCATGTTCGGGATCCCGAAATATATTTGTGTACACGCTTGTAAAACCTTTTTAAGTAACAGGGACGAAAAGCAACAAACAAGTTTCGGGATTGCATGTTCGGGATCCCGAAATATATTTTTGTACTCGCTTGTAAAAATTTTTTCACTAACATCAATGAAAAGCAACATACAAGTTTCGGGATTTCGGGATTGCATTTTCGGGATCCCGAAGAATATTTTGACATTCAGGTTAAATAAAGAAAAAAAAGTACTGAATATTTTTTATTATACAATCATTTAATTAAATTTTGAAAGCGGAATTATTTTAAAATGAGTGTTCTTCAGCCAAATATTTTTGCGGCATGTTAAGGGACATCCTTTCTACATAATTATATAAATATAAATAATAAATATAAAAACATATGATGATGTCGTGTGTCTATGGTATGTTAGTTACTTTGCTTCACAAATACAGCAAATTCAAATTTCGGCACCTCGGGCTTTAGCAACATTCGGGACTTAAGGTTATACATTTAAACATTGATAAATTTACACTGAAATGGTTTTCATATTTATCAAAGCAGAATTCCTTACATAGTTTAAATTCTATTGCGCAATTCTAAGATTTTTTCGGTTTTAATTTTTTTATTTCACTGAAGTGAACTTTGTCAATAACAATTCGATAAATTCCTCGTAAAAGAATTGCAAGTAAAAGCAGAAAGAATCAACATTCCGAACAACAATCAGCTCATCAGAACAATGAATCACAAACAATTCAACAAAATGCATTGAACACTGAAATATTATTAAATTTAATCTTTAAAAGTCTTTCTCTGAACTATTTCAAAAATAGATTAAAATGTTAATTAATTATAAAAATTCCGAAATATCGAGATCCAAAACTTTGGTAGTCATAGGATATTTTTGTAAGTCATTTGTTATAATCCATCTATAATCTCTAATAAATGCACAAAAAACATAATTCCATGACTCTTGAAGTAAGATGACAATAAATTAAAATATGAATATTCTCTTTGCAGCCGACATTGAGAACACTCGTAAATTAATAAGCCCAGTCTAAGCTCTTGCAATCGGTAGCAAAACTATGAGGTCAATGAGCGAGAAATGCTCTACTAAAAGCGTGCCACTCAATCTCAGGCGTATTGAAATTAATATTTTCATATTTTCCTTTTATTAGAATAAATGGTAATTCTAGACAGCCGAGGCACATTGGGAAAATTTTCTCAACCGCAAGTGACATCAATAACACCGTAATGGCTTGTACATTTCACAAATCTGTATGTGTAATCCCACTGCGACGGTGGTGTGGCTAAGTAATGTTGATGGAAATAATGGAATTATTGACATTTTTGGTTTTGGAAAAGTAGCACATAAGCAGACAAATTGACAAGCAAATCCACACCGCTGATACGTTAATGCGCTGGAAAATGAGCTGTGGGATGATGTGGTCACCACGCTTTCGATGTCTCAATAAAGTCGAAGTGAATGAGGCGTCTGAATGGGGTATGGTTGTGCTGTTGGTTGAATGGCGTGATGGTTGGATGGATGGAAGGATGATTGCTTGATTTGTGGTTGGCGCAATGAGTTGCGATGTCAGGCGAGCACTTCATAAATCATAGCAGCACCCAGTGCAAACACACAAACAACAACAATAGAGCTGTGATGCTATGTATTTTGCATATCAAAGCATCTTAATGCTTGCGTTGTTATGAGAAAAGATGCAATCGGCTTTTACGACGTCGAGGCGAACATAAAACGTGCTTAGAAGTGCACAAACAAATCGACGGAGGCGGTATATGCAGCGACATCAGAGTATGTACAAAAATATTTGAATTTGAAAAAAAAAAATAGAAAGAAATAGGCTACTGCAAATTGTGGAAACTGAAATGTATACTTTTATGGGTCTTAGGGCCAAATTTGTTCACAAGAATTAATGTTAAGGGTGGATTTTGTCTGTATATGTATTAGATTTGGGAAATATCAGGCATATTTCTGAAACAAGTGATAGCGATAACTTTTACTTATAATCGAAGTATATTGAGTTATCTAGTAGGCTGAACTGGCCGGTTATGATCGTAAATAATTGGCCCTTATGAGGATATTAGAGAAACACAACGCGATATATTATTGTTATTGGGTCTATAACTATATTCGTGCGGGTTATCGCCAAATGATGATTTGATTATTCCAATATACCAAACATGCTTTGGAAAGTTTCAGTCTTACTGCGTCTTTTTCAGTATAATAGTCTCATAAATTACTCGGACCCGAAAATTGTAGATAAAACCAGATGTAATACGTTTATACCAACGATTTTGCCAGTCCTCGAAACACTTTTCATTAGCACTTTTTGGTATGATCTTCAGCTCCTTCAGCAAATATTGTTCTATCTCTTTGATTCAGCTGAAAACGGGTTCCACGGAGAGCCATTTCAGGTTTGGGAACAAGAACAAATCACACGGAGCCAATTTTGATTAATACGGTAGTTGATCGATGGTATTCATTGGGTTTTTGGTTTTAAATTCTGTCACAATCGTGGCTCGATGCGATGCTGCATTGTCATCGTGTAAAATCCATGAGTTGTTTTTATTTCTACAATTCCGGCCGTTTTCAACGGATGTTCTCACGCAAACGCCTTATTACGGCTAAATAGAAATCCTTATTTACTGTATGTCCTTCGGAACAAATTCATGACGCACCAAACTACGATTATCGAAAGAATAAGGAACATCACCTTGATTTTGGAGCGGTTTTGGCAAATTTTTTTTGGTTTCGGATCGTTTTTTTTCCTCCATTCCGATGATTGTTGACTTGTTTCCATGTAAAACTCCTTACGAGTAAATCCAAGTCCAGTTTAAATTCTCTCTATGGAGGTGGGATCGGAATTCGTAAATCCAGTATGTCCAAAGAGATTTATTTACGTTATTTTTTTTTGAAAAAAAATTCAGCTTATCGAGATGAGTCTCGCGATAGCTGTCGATCTCTCTTGTTATCTCTCTAACACTTACCTGACGATTTTCAAGCACCATATCTTTTACTTTTTTAATATTTCAGTTGAAAAGATCTAAGGTCGTCCAGAAAGAGGCATACGACCTCAACGATCTCTCGACCATCTTTGAAGGCCTTGTACCACTCGTAGACTTGCGTTTTTGATGAAATTTAATCACCGTAAGGCTTTTTCAACATCCGCAATGAGTCCGCACATGAAGACAAGGTAACTGGAATTATCTATTTAGGGAAAATATTTTCACGTTTTCGTGAGAAGAGCAGATGAAAGTCTTCATTTACTTTGTAAAAGATGCCAAGCATAAGAGTCCACCTCCATCATTGGTCCGTTAGTGATATTATATATTTTTTTTAAAGGGTCTGTTAGGCACTCGGAGTGAGAGGCGCGAATTTAAACTAGATATATTCTAGTTAGGTAAAATCAGGCGCCGTGGGAACTGCCCCAACGCATATGTACGAGTACGTATCTAATGTGAACGAAAACTAATAGTCCAGGAAATTGTGTCGGTATGCCATTGCCACTGTGTCTAAATGTCGAAACGAATGCAGACAACAAGTAAACTGACAAAACCGAAGCAAATCAAGTCAGTAGGCAGATGAACGAAATCGAAGAAGACCACCGTCACAACGTACGACAGTTCAAAGCGATACGAGGAGCACGCCTGTGGCAAGCACAACAAACGCCAGTCAATTAAAGCCATCATTGACCCACTTAACGAAGGCTCAGATACAAAATCCACACCAAAGGCAAATAGAAGCAAATTAAATTAGAGCCCGGGTGAATAAGTAAATACGCCACTGCGATGGGTGGATGTGTGTGTAGCGAACCAAATGTGTGCAGGGGACACAAACATTGAATGAAATCAAATCATTTCTGGAGTGGTAAAGCGAAATGGTTACCGTAATACCTAGTTTATAGCGTACAACTGGTGGTTGTGGTTCAACATATGTAGATGTATATGGGGGGTATATGGGAGCAATTATTTGCCACAAAGCCTTAGAGCTCAAATAAGAGCTGCGCGTAAGCGATCTTCTGCCTCGACGACAGTATGGGAAGCACATAGATACATACACACATACATACTTATAGGTAGAGAACTGGTATACTTTATTGATGGGAAATGACGAAGTCGTAATAGTTAAGCTGGATTGTTTAGAACTTCATTAGCGAAGAATTTTTGAATAAAAGCGTGTTTTTATTACATTTTTCTCATAACTTCTTTTAGATTATGACACAAACATATGTATGACTGGCGAAAAGAAAACAAAAACAACAAGAATAATAATGTCATTTGCTCTTCATGCATTTCTCTTTCCTATGAGGCTACACACACTCGTGCATATATATGTATGTGCGTGAGGTGACAAACAAAAACCACGCAGGCGTAAAAGAGTACAGTGGCACTAATGCCAAGCTTCGGTGTCACATAACTAGAATACAAATACAAATATAAAAATAAAAGCGCAACAATTATAAAAACAAGAATGACATAAAATGCCAACACCAGAAGCTTGAGCTGCCGAAGTCACGGCGATTAAATGAAGCGGCATGAAGTAATCAAAACATAAGCAACAGTAAATGTGAGTACAACAAAAACAAATATAAATAAATAAAATTAAACCTGAATGACCCCAGAGTTATGGTTAATTAAAAACGCCAAGTCCAAGACCAAACGGAATGAGGGAAATACTTAAGACATGGCTGATGACACATTGCTGTTTATATAATATATATGTGATATAAATTTTAGCGTGTGTAATACTTGACGATGACGGTCAGCTTTTTGTACTATGCATGCATCACATGTGTAGAAGGCATTGACACCTGACTGTGTAAAACAAATATTATATGTAGTTGGCCGGCAAGTCACACAAACACCCAAATTTGTATGTGGAGCAAAATTAGAGTGTAACGAATGCGCTTACGGAACTTTTCACGCCCCTTTTGCAACTAACACAAGTATCAAATATTTTCGCTTCGGCTTTATTGCCCAAAATATACTGTTATTCTGGCTGCTCTGGGTGTGAAGCAACGGTATGTTCGTCCGTAATAGTTTCGACTGGTCACTGACACTTTGTTTATGTAATGGTGAATAGGTTTCGATATGAAAATTAAATAATATTAACAGAATATAACTAGTTGTGTTGTTGTAGCGACGCATTCTGTATATAATATATATTATATTTATTTATGCAGTAATTGTGTTAATAAATGTTGGGTAGTAAGCGAGTTTCTTTCTTAAGTCTTTTGTTTTGAGCTCGATAATATAAGATCTAGTAAAAATAAATCCATTATATTTGCACTAAATTGAATTTTTATTTTGCATAGTTCGAATGATCCAATTTAGGTCAATTCCGAAGCGTTTTGCTCGATACATTGTTACTATTTCAAAGGTAATTTAATAATGGCAATTTCATATTAACCTTCGTTCCTATTAAGAAAAACTGGGATGGTCGATTTTCATAAGCATCTCTTGAGGGAAATATTTCACTAGAAAATTCATACCCCATAGACAGAATCATGTAGTGATACTATATGTGGTGGATGTATAAGAAACTTTCAGCCAAGCTTAAAGAACGTCGGGTGAATCATGTCGATGCTTGCGACATTGATGTTGTTCTGATGGAACATAATTCCTCTTCTGTTGACCAACTTTTCCACTTCTAAACGACTGCTTTCCTCAAACAGCACAGGTCTAAATGTGAGTGTGTCTGTGGGAGAGCAGTTCATAGTAGATGATTTCCTGCTAGTCCCATCAAACACATCACAAAAGCTTGGTGATCGTGAATCTTGGCTTTTCGACCGTTTGCACTGGTTCTTCCGACTTGACCACGATCGTTTTCCCTTGAGGTTGCCGAAGGTAACCATCTGCTTTTGAAATTGCTCGGCTTTATTCTGACTCAATATCGATTCGCCAATGGCAATTCCGTTCATTAGTTTTTTATTTTAACTCGTGTGGCTCCACCCAACGGGCTCCTTTTTGAATACAGCCATATTTAAACGATTTTTAAGCCATGTTTAGCTCCTGGGCAATCGAAATAGTGATAACATGATGGTCGGACTGGACGATTTCCGCCAATTGGCTTATCATCAAAACTAAGTGAGCGGATGAAGATCTCTTTATGAACATTTTGCTGTTGCCACAGAGCCAATATGATGTCTTTGCTTCTAATTCTGCTTTTGAAGAATGTAAAATTTATATTTCTATACTAAGCAAAATCACCATGATTCAGCACTTAAGGCATATTAAAAACGTTTTCTTGATTAAATGAAGCGAAAAATATATCTCATAAAACATTCCATAATAGCTACACAGCTTTAAGGCCTCCATTTATGTCTAAAACCACGCCGAAATCATTACAAGCCACCATTAATTTCGCCAATAAAGGCTGCTTGAGTTTAATTAACTGGCCTGTAGAATTAAGTGTACCTTTAATACAGGTAATACATATGGTTAATGTATATATAAAATCACTCAGTTGTCAGCACACAAATTACAGCGCTGTTGGACGTGAAAATAGTGAAGAGGATATGCCCATAGACTCCACCTTACGGCCACTTTTGGAACGCCCTTATTGGCAGGCAAAAGCTAAAATTGTTATTAGCTGCACTTACCTAGTAATTAAGGCCTGCATAGATGCACACACACACACACTAATGTAAGAATAAATGTGTACAGCACACGCGTGATTTCCAAACACGAGCGGTTTATATGGGCGAGCAACTTTATTACTTAACTAAGGTGGGTTATGGCTGCGTTGTGGATTTCTTGGGTCATTTAAATGTTTTAGAATTCTTATCTGCCAGTTTAGAAAGTTAACATGTGGTAATACATGATTCATCTCTGCTCTTACCTTAAAAAATATTTTATTAAACGTTGCCTTAGAAGCTTATTTTCGGGCATTACGTTGGAAATTATCACCAATGATAAAATGTGTGAAATTTTGAAAGGAACAATCGGCTTCCTTGCTCCCGAGTAAAACTTCCATGTCTATATTTGCCTTGAAAGTATTAAAAAATACGTTAACTAAATTTTAAGGGGGTTTGAATCCTTTAAGATGCCTTGAATTTGTTTTTCCAATTGGCTAGATGGCTCCAGTTGCGATTAAAGGCTCGATTTACTGGAGTCACGCAAAACTCGCAAGCTATATTTCTCAAGATTCGTAAGTGAGTTTAAAATAAGTTCTATGCCATCACAGATATCATTTAATCGCATGAGCAAATAGCTTTTCTCATGATCTCTGCAGGATCCACATAAGGTCACTATGAAAGCTGCTAACTGCTATAAGCTACACCTCAAAGCTGCCTACAGCTCCATAACTACCTAATAGCTGCTCATCTACTCAGTCTGTTTTCCTACTGTTTTCTTTTTCGCTGATTGCTGTGACTTCACTTGCACATTTGCATAATTAGAGTTGATGTCAGTCAGCCAGCTAGACAGACAGCCTGTTAATCAGCTGGTTAGTACTTTAGTACCTTAGCGACGCCAACACTCTGGCACTTCAACTTGACTTTGAGGCAGCCACTGCCAGCCCAGCCACAAGTGTATGGGAGAAGCAAAGCCAGGCAAGCAAACGAAGCGAACAAGCGCTAAGTTCGTAGGTAAGGTGGCTCATCTCGTGGTAAATTATAGTCTGGCATGCATATATTTAAAGCTTAATCGCCACTCGATTTTTTTCTTTAATTAGCCAGGGGTCATTGTCGGTTGGTATGAAGTTATCTATCAACTCGCGCTGATGTAGCGGCCAACAGCCGATCTACGTGAACTCTATGCGATCTAATGTAAAAGATTTTTCACCTAGCCGTTGTTGTTGTAAATACCTGCGGCATGACGGTAGTGGGGCGTTGCAACGACAGCGGTGAAGGCGTAAAATTTGAAATAATAGAAATTTGATATGCAGGAAGTGAAATCTCACATTCTGCCAATTTTCACTGCCAGCGCTTGGCGGGCTGCGAAGTGAACGGTGGAGCGTCGGCCTTAAGCCATCATAATCAGCGTGTTTGTTTACTTACATATAAGTAGTGGTGTTTTAACTTCTTTTTATAGACGTACAATCAAACCAGCTACTTGCCAATGGCGTGCCGCCGAAAGTGAAATTTCGTCTGTGATTGCAGCTTTTTAATTTGATCTTCATTAATCTTTCTTATTGCTGTGGAATGCCGCTTTTTGGAAATCAGTAAGTACTTTGGTGAGTCCAAAATGATCAACGCGCTTTATTCTCTTTGTGCGTGTGTGCGTGTGTGTTACTTGCGGCTTTTAATTAAATATCTATGCAGATTACGCTGTCAGCCAACGACTAATTGATTGTAAGCCAGCTGCTTCAGAGGCACGAAACCAAATTTTCCGCTTGAGCCGTCATTAATTGTGTATCAAATATTGTTATTCATTATCCGGAGTTGATGAATTCATTGCCTCTGCAATCAATACAGAATTCCGTTACTTTAAAATGTAAACTCCCATTTATTCAGCGCTCGATCCGTTGAAAACCAAATAATTGTTATTTTGAAAAATAAGTTAGCAGCAGCACATCGAAATGCTCAAAATATCTTGAATTAGCAAATATGAGTTATGCCTGTCCACAAATGGTTAACTTAAGGTATTTAATTTCTATTAAATGGATCCGGGAATGACAAACTAACTTCAATCTAATCCGAATTGAATTAACTTGGACAGTGAAAGATTAACTAAATTGTCATAGAAACGAGAATGCGTTGACTACGAACCACGTCCAGGATGGCCATCAACATTAACTGATGATCAACATGTCAATAAAATAAAGGAATTGGTGCTTGAGAATCAACGATTAACAGTCAGAGATCATACTGGCATCATTGGTATAACGGAATGACCAGTGAAAACTACTTAGAAAGATCACTTGGACTTAAAAATGTGGAAACACGATTCGTTCCAAAATCACAAAATTTTTTTGAAAAACAATGCTTTCCGACTACTAGGATATCATGATTATTACTGGCTTTGGGTCTTAGATCTACTTGTATGCTTACGAAACGAAAACAGACGATCAATGGGCCGTTTCCGAGCACGTGTATTCTAATGGAAAACAGAAGCAGCACTAAGCTCAGTGATAGCAGATTGAAAAATCTCCGGAGTGGAGGCACCTTCAATAACATCATAAAAACATAAAGGGACATAAATGGCACGCATTAAGATTTGGACAACTCTGAGCTTCTCACGAAATTAATTGAACAGATGCTGATGGGCAAGTCAATAATATCAACGCTTGAAGCTTCAACGATGTGCAGAGACCTGTCCAAAGAGGTACACCTCAAGTAGGAGTGGTAACTCCACTTCTCATGCAGTCTAAACTTAAATGCTAGCAAGACAGAGTTAGTATTGGTCACTATGAAACATAGAACTCCAGAAGTTATACCACCGTTATTAAATGGTACCAGACATACAATAGCAGATAGAG
This sequence comes from Bactrocera zonata, assembly GCA_037783105.1. Lineage (NCBI taxonomy): Eukaryota > Metazoa > Arthropoda > Insecta > Diptera > Tephritidae > Bactrocera > Bactrocera zonata. The sequence goes on along the minus strand of JBAWJQ010001334.1, from coordinate 94,115 downwards.
AAAGCTAGTTGGGATTCATTTTAGATGTGAAGTTTTCATGGAAAACAAACATAGATAATGCGGTAAAAAAGCCGCTTAAGCACTCTAAGTAAGTTCCCCTTTCTGCCCAATATGACGGATTATCGCAAACCGAATAAAAGCTTAAAATCAATCCTCAATATTGCCTTTCCTTCAGAATAGAAACTAGATAATCGGGTGCGAAATAGTGTCTTTTCAATAAAAAACACCTTTTTGGGTATATAAAAACTTGCGTTTTTATGTATTCTGCATATTTATTTAAGAAAAATTAGTACAAGTCAGTAACATTTTTCCATCCTCTTGGCAAGTTGTGGATACCATCTATAAAGAACTGCGCCTGCTTAGCGGCTAAGAATGAACAAAGCCAATTTGCGGTACACCTTTTTAATGTGAACCTTTGTGAGGGTGTTCGGCATCGACCGGTATAAATAGTAGCGAGAAGGAACAAGATCTGTGCCATAAGGCGGCTGAGTCCAAACTTCCAACCGCTGTTTTCAACAAAATGTTAACCATGTTGCAAGACCGATCGTTGCCATAATGGAAAAAAATAATGAAAAAAAAAATAAAATTGTCTGGAGCCTAGACGGAATTTCCGGTGTTTTTCGGCAATAACTGGCTTAAATTTGTTGTCTTGTTGTCGGTAGCATTCCCTTATGAACCCAACAAATACAAAACAATAATCTTTGTCGTTTCAGTTCTTCATATTCACAGTTTTTTGGCCGCTCAGGATATTCGCTAAGCTAATAAACGTTCATAAGAAACTTTCACCAAAATACGATGACTTTCGGCTGAGCTCACGAAAGAAACATTATTTTTTTTCCGGCACGAAGTTCGACATAACAATTTTCTTATTTGAATATATAATTTTTTTTTTGCAAATAGTGCATTTGACTCATCCAGACTGAATCAGATTTATTGTACAATATTAGGAGATTTTATAATGATTTTTTATAGTTCCTAAATTAGGGTCCCTAAAACGTGCTAATTGAAATACAAGCCTGAAAATAGTTATTTCTGAATAATTAAACCAAGCGCTTTACTAAAATCTGAAAAGTAGATACTCTAAAACTGTCTCTACTCTTCAAAGCTCTAAACATTTTGTAGTACTTCCCACAAACCCAATTACTTTCTTAAATATGTTCAAAGGGGTTAAATTGTATAGGTAGACCTACTGTGGCAAGAGCTCGACGCGTTTTACAGTTTAACCTCTTTAAAGAAATTTAATGCTTTAAAATGTGAATTGAGTGCAACTAAGCGAAGTTCTCACCAACTGTTTGCGCATCTCTTGTTGTCCACCAATTGGATTAAAGAAGATATTTTGCAAACGAATTGGCTGAAACGGTGACAGTGGCACTTGGGTAATTGGGTAATCACCAGTAACCAAAGTAATCTGGGAAGATAAATTCAGAGCGGCACCAATAATCTACATTGCAATGTGAAAGAAAGAATGAAAATGTGAGCGATGCAAAATTCCAGAGTAAAAAACTGAAACAATTTAAAATGTTTATAAAAAAGCCGATTTCAAGCACTAAAACAAAGGAAAAGTTAATAACGATCTTCATGGAAAAGAGTTTCAAATCTTAGCTAAAATTGAAATTTCTTGTCGCATTGATCAAAGCGCCGTCAACCACAAGCAGTTCAAACGCCAAACAATAACAGTAAAGTGTGACCCCAGTTTTGGAAAATAATAAATACACTACCCAGAAAGGAGTCGCTGGGTGATCATTGCTAATAAAAAAGCTTCATTCAATGATGATTGCATTTCAGAAGTCAAATTAGTTGCTCCGCTGGGAAGCAAACAGTGTGCGGCACATTAAGTTATGAGCTCGTGCAGCGCAACAACAACAAGCAGCTTTGCAATAATGAATTATGAATAAAAGAAAGTTTCGCCGATCCTGGTTTATAGCAATTGATTTCGTTTTACGACAAGTTTCTGTCGCGCTTTGGTTTTGTTTTTGTATTTATTTTTTTGCATTCGCTTGGTACCCACGACTAATTGCTGCTTAATGAACGGAAATAATGTAAATTAGATACTTAAAAGTGTAAAAGTGGTGAGAATATGTTAAAAGTGAAAAAAGGGATGAGAAAAATCATTTTATGACATACTTATTGTTTATGACCGTTAGTTTTCAATAAAATGGCGCCACATATTTGCAGTTCGGATTTGAGCCCGAAATCTAATCGAAAGCGGTCCAATCAAAATAAATGTTAGTGAATTTAAGGGATTATATCCACTTGTGAATTTCAAAAAATCAATTTTTTTGCTTGTATAGCGAATGTAAATATGCATATTTGAAAACATTATCCGAAAATTTAAGGCTAATCCGGTTTAAAGGGTTATACCAGTGTGACACTTTCAAAAAAAAAATAAATATATATTTGCTTTTTCGATAGCTTATATTTCCATCATAAATATCCTGTGAAACCGGGAAGGTCGTATCATGCATAGTTTTTGGATGGCAGCGTTCCAAAGAGCGACGGCTCGGAGGTGCAAACATATATAAGTGAAACTTTAAACGCGTTTTTCTCGAAACGTCATTTTTCAAAATTGCTGACATCATAACTCAACGAGAAATTGATCGACTTCAAAATCGACTTCAATTAAAACTAAGTATTTTTGACTATATTTGCTATACAATGACCTACGATCCTTTTGGTTGGTTGAAAATTTTCAATTTGGCATTAAAAAAACGGTCATTTTTTACCTAAAAAAAACCGATTTCTTTTTTTTCAAAATTACGCAATTTTCTTAATTTTTGATATTTTTCAAAGATCGTAGTTCACTGTATATAAAATATATTTAAGTTTAATAAACATTTTGAATTTTTTTGTTTCAGCTACTCATTCGGCCGGAATCATGCCAGCAGTTGAGGCACCTTTTTTGGCCCCTCCGAAGAGAGCTCCGTTATTTTTCAACTTTTTTGTAAAAAAAAATCTTAAAAAATAGCTGAAAATATACCTTATTACGTTCAAAGAAGTTGGAAATGTTCAATTGCGTACTTTCTCTTAAAAAAAATTCGCGAAAATCGCCCAATTTTTCATGCGTCACACTGGTATAGCCCCTTAAACGCGTTTTTCTCGAAAATTTGTTTTCAGAATCCGAAGCGGTTGGACCGATCGACTTGAAATTTCTACCCGAGCATCTTAAATATAGTTATCGAATAATGATTGAGGGACTTTTTGTTACTAATTTCAATTTTCTCAAACACTCTGAAAAAATCCAGTTTATTAGGGGAAGCCATCGCTTTGTTAAAACCCACATTTTTGGTTAGTCCTTCATTCATCATCTGCATTCATCTAACCAAAAAATCTTCATAGTCTTCGAAAAAGCAAAATTAATATCGCATACTTCATTCCATCATTAAAATGTAAAGAAATATGTTCCAAGAAGTGCGATGGACGGGACATGGACTGAGACGAGTACGAGTCCTTGTAGCATTTACTACAGTGGCCATATAAAGGAGCGCAAATTCGGTGTGGGGTTCGTGGTAGGAGAGAAATTCCGTCACCGATCCCTGGCATTCACCACGGTGGATGAACTTCGAACCACAATCCGCATCAAAGCGAAGTTCTTCAACTGCTGATTTACGTCCACGCTGATTTACGCCCACTGTTAATAAAATTTTATATAGGTCTTCAAGATATAGTTTACAAGGTCTTGAAGCAGTTACAACTATTTAAAAAAAGGGCGAGGTGCTTATTTGCTTTTTCTGTAAAAACGTCAGCCAAAAATACAATTTCACTTTTCTTGGTTCTCCTTCGTTCAATACCTAGCTAAGAGTCTTAATTGAAACATGTATATTTTCTGTTTACATTTGATGATCCTGAAAGAAATCATGATAATCGTAAAAAAATCAAATTTTTAACAATTTCCAACACTAAAAATTTTAGCCTAGAATACATCAATAAAATTATTAACGTTCGCTCCGAACGACTAACCCTTTGTATAAAAATTTTATATTTTCCAGTAATATTTATTGCTAGTTTCCGCTGGATAGGTTTGTTACACAACACATTAGCAGCGATGCGCAAAATAAAATCCACTCTCACTTGGAGCTATTTAAAAGGCATTAATTTACACCCAACAAACATATGTATATGTGTACATTTATTTATCTAGATATATTTGCAAATTGTAAGAGCACACAAGGCGGCTTTAATGATTAGCAAACAAAAGTATACACTTCTATATATGTACGCGTGTGGGTATGTATTTACATTTAATGAGTTTTGAGTAAAAATTTTCTATGACAACATACAGATCTTCAAACAAATGCTGACATCACAGAAGGGCCACAAAAGCCAACTCATTATCACCAACAAAAAAAAAAAGTGCGAAAAAACGGGAAGTAAAAATCAGAAAAGCAAATGTTGCAAAAACTAAACACGTCCAACTGCCAAAGACGTCAATGCCAGTATCTGCAGTAAAAGTGTTCACGAAAATATCGACTAAATGGCGCATATCCGTTTATGAACTCCACCTCTGTACACATAAACAACAAAACTATTCAAACCACATCCAAAGTTGCATACGTGCGAGTGTGTGTGTGGGCAAATACTTAATATCAGTCATCTATTTTGACTGTTACTTTCGAATTTTGCCACTATTTTGGTTGTCCGAATGTTTTTTGCTCGTTTTTCCCACTTCCCCATTTTTATTATTTTCTGGCAATCGCATGTGAACTGGGCGGCTCCGGGTCTGCAGCAGCGGCGGTAGAAAGTTTTGCATAAATATTTTGGACATTACGCAGCAACAGGCAACAGCTGCAACAACAACAATAGAAGTGGTAGTGGGGCAGTGAAGCAGTGGTGGACCTACCAACAGAGGCTTGCTATTTAGCAGATTTTATTTCGTTTTTGGTTAACTACTTTGCAATTGTTTTTGTACTTTTTTCATGTTTTTCACCTGGTGTGAAAAATTAGAGAACAACAGCAAGTGAAAAGGTGTCCAAGGCAATTCGGGAAACATCTGTTGCTATTTTGGCGCCAACATTAAAGCATACCTACATTCATACTTACATATTTACATGCATAAATACACAGGAATATGTAGGTACATAGCAGTTCATTGCGGTAAAGTTAGTTAGTCAAGTAGCCGCTTGCCTTGCAGTAATTTTAGTTGAACGAGCATAGTTCAAAAGTTAGCACAATTGTTGGTTGGGTTTCAACTTCTCACGAGATTTCGCAATTTATCAATGCTGGCGCAACAACACGGCATAATTACATACATACGTACACGGGAAACATTTTCACTGTTCGTTTTACTTTTTAACTCCATTTGAGATGAAATTTCAGTCCTCAGCATTTTAGATAAGAAAACTTTATTTCAGAATGAGAATTTATAAAAAGCTTAAAGGAAATATTCCTCACGAATATTAGACAATATATTGGGTAGTCTAAAAAGTGTTTTCATATTTTTAATCAAACTTCAACCTATTTTTTTTATATTTATAATGAACTTTAATGAACCAAATAAGTACCGTTTTGATCGACCACTTTTTGCCTTTTTTCCGCTAGAGACGACCACTGCGACAAATAATTTCACAGGCTTCTCTTGAAGCCTACTTTACTTCAAATGAAAAAATGGTAGTCCGATGGTGCAAGGAGAGGGTGGATATGATGGATGCATCAAAACTTTCCCAGCCACGCTTCCCCAGTCTCTGCCGAGTCATCAAAGATTTGTGAGGTCCAGCGTTATCCTAATGGAAGACGAAGTCTTTTCTGTTGATAAGTTCTGGCCGCTTTTTTCGATTGCTTGCTTCAATCTCATCAGTTGTTGACAGCAAAATGTAGAATTCATCGTTCGACTAGGCTGTAGCAGCTTATAGTGGGTGATTCCCTTCCAATCTCACCAAACACTCAGCATAACCTTTCGAGGCTGGCTTTGCGACCATTTGTTGAGCTTCACCACGCTTGGACCATGATCTTTTTCGCACATTTTAGTCGTATTTGATTCTCTTTTCGCCTCCTGTTATCACTCACTTCAGAAATGGTTTGATTTCATTTCGTTTCAGTAGGGAATCAATGACAATTCATGTGGTACCGACACATTAAGCTTCTTTTTGTAGCCAGTCTTTTCTAAATATTCAAAACCGTTTGATGATGAAAAGTTCCTTAGCGATGTCATGGCTGCTTATGTCACGGTCTTGGACGAGTTAGGTGCATCTTTCACATCGAAATTTCCAGAATGAAAGCGTGCGAACCATTGTTGTTCTACACGAACTGGTACAGCATCGTCTCCGTAAACTTTACAAATTTTATTGGTGGTTTGCGTCAAATAAAGCTTGACAATCATGAAATCTAATTCATCGGCAATTTTTGCCACTTCCGAAGGGTTATAACAACTGATAGAGGAGCAGTAGCGAGTGCCAACTGTAAAATGAGCAAGCCCAGAGAGGCCTTCTAAAGGCTTAAATCGGTAGGCACAGGATCTTCAGAAGAATAAATCTTTGTTGTATGGAATGGGAATATCGCTGGTCTTGAACTCTAAACATAAATACTTCAAACATTAATCAACAATTGCTGCCAATCATCTGCAGAATATTCTGATTCTCAAATATAAGCAATCACGCGCTATAGAACTTATCGAAAGAGGAACGCGTACTGATTATCGCTTGATTTCGCGCTGTGTAGGGATGCTTGACGCATTCACCCATAGATTCATGTTAACAGTTTGCGGCGGAATTTCGTACAATTTTGGACAGAATTTTACACTTTCATTTAGGGAAGTTTGCAGAGCTTGCACTTTTTTCTTGTTAACCTTTCATTTTTGTAGTTTGTTTATTTTGTGTTTTTCGCTGTTTTACTTTTGTATTGTTCCGATATGGAAGTGCAAAAAATTAAGCATCTGTGTGTGTTTGCGCAAGTCTTTAGCGGATGAAAGTTGCTAATTTAATTTACAATCTTAATCAGGCGAGCGCGTACCTAACATCAAACAGATAAATACAAACAAACATGCCATAAAAATATAAGTGCGAACGATTGCAAATGGACGTGTGCGAATACTAATGATTGGCTTCGCTCCTAATTTGATGTGCCGTAATGCGTTTGTCATGTGAGAGGTGTGATAACAAAGCTCGTTATTTTATTGCCTTAATTAGACATAAGGTAAATTTTGGTTTGTCTTAGGGAGAGATTTTTTTTAGAATGTGTAGATCAATATTTGGTGTATCGTATAAAAGCATATCGACAAATAAATTTGTTTGTAGTTTTGGTTAAGTGACAGGAATTTCACTTTGTATACTTATTTATGACTGAGTTGCTCAATAATGAGGAAATAATATTCGGTGTGTAGGAATATATTTATAAAATTCATTAAGAAAAATACTTTTAGAATGACACTGATACTCAAAAATACTTCAAGTGATTTCTAGTAATACTTATCAATGCTGAGAGATACTTCTTCTTTGTAATTTTAAAAATTAATTGCGGAATTCCACTAAAGATTTTCTTGATAAGCACAATTTGTAATAGGTCGGTCTTCGTGTTTTCAGACTAATTCCGGGTAATTAATAATTATTTTAACCTCAACAGCTGTTTTCTTCTAGTTATCCTAACAAATCCAGAAGGGGGCGGCTCCCTCGACAAGAAAAGACGCACAGCAGCGGCACCAATGCTTAGCGAAATCGCTAAACGTGCAGGCTCTATCGAACTCATGGGGTTTGACCGTAGCAGGAAGGATGGAACCATCTCCTGCGCTGAGTGGAAGCGTGTAGCGGTGGCTATATATTTAGCCTCTATGAAAGTGGTCATGGGGAGCCTCAGCCTGAGTCGTGGCTGAGTAGCAACGGCATCTCTGGGTTAAAGACAAAGAGCCATAGTCTATTGGCGACCAACAGATGGAGCCAGAGCTTATCTGTTGGTCAGAAATGAACTTAATGTTTTTTTTACCACATTTCAGCAATGAGGATGACTTCACCTCTAGGCTAAAAGACGGTATCGGAGAACTCTGATTAATATTCGCCTACAGGCCTCACGACGACGAAATTGAACTAAATCCTGAGTTGTTAAGGAGAGGTCTGACAGAGGAGGCAAAGGTAAGTCGACGTAATAGTTGGCTCGGAGGCAAACTCGAGGCACTCGGTCTGGAGGAGTCCGCATGTAAATTGCTTAGGTGAGTCCCTTTTTGTGTTTGGTTTTATGGAGAATCTATTTATTGTAATAGGTGAAACCCCCCACTTTTGTAACTGCGACCAGGGAGAAAGTTCTTGACTTCAGCCTAGCCTCAAAAGAACTGAACTGGACTGTTTTGGATGGAGTATGTCCAGTTAGCAAACCTTATAGGAATTTTAGAAACACGTATTGGCCAACAGAGTTCACACTTCTGGGTTATCTTAGAAATGAGGGTGCAGACTGGACTTCGACTGCAGCCCTGGACCACTGTGCCGCAGAACTTATTCGTATTGGCATCTTCTTCGCACACATACTACCTCCGAGAGCCATGTAGGAGAGGCACATTAGCTACTTCAATAAACTTGGGCGTTTTGTCGATATGGGACGGTATTTTTGATCCATATCTGGTAGTTCCGGCCATCAAAAAAGACAAACGTCTATAGCAGTCCAATTGGGATCATTTGTAGACTCACGAGTTATCAGCCTATTTACCCGACCTAACCTATTCTGATCTTGAAAAACTGAAAGCCACACCTCCACAGTATGAAATAATTCGCTTTAAGTTTATCAACTCTAATAGTGTACTTATACATAATAAAGAATTTCGTCCATAAAATTTTCGAACGATGCGCTACACTAATTCAAATTTAGGTTCGAGAATCCGAACATAACAGCCGAAAGGTCACTGTTTACTCCAATTCTAGCAGTGAGCTGTTGGAAACCTCCTTCAAGCCAACAATGAATTTCTTGGAAAACAAAAACAGAAAAAATAGTCTACAGCGCCACCTATCGGAATTTTGGTATATCTATGAGCCTCTCCAAGAAGAAGTACTATATTTTAAATAAAAGGGTACTTTATAAAGTACTTAAACGCTTATGCTAACAGGCTTATTACCAAATAATTTCCACTTTAATCAATCCTTTTATTGCAATTAATACAATTTTTCAGCTTCCACTGCTGTAACCGAAAAGTTGTATAAAATATGGCCTACATTTCAGCGCGAAGGTGAAAACAATACGGCTGACACAATGTTCGAAATGCTTTGAGAACGTTACTATACACCAAATTATTTGAATTGCTAAAAAGTGTACATATGTACTTACGTAAATAATCTCAGCACTTAAAGTTTCAGTTAATGTTTGCGTCATTTAGAAAAGCACGCATAAATGAGGTTATCTGCTAAGCGAGCTGGTGCATACCCCCTCCAAGACATCTTTAATATAACAATTTTTATATATTTTTTTAATTAAAAAGCGAGAAACAGTAAGCGGAGAATTTATGTGTTTGCTCGAAACGGTTTACGATGATAAATCTTGAAGAAATAAAGAACTAAACATCACTTAAGTAAATGCTAATCTAAATTCACATGCTTAAGTGCATTCACGCAAGTCATTGTTCGGGCTGTTGCGCGCTTATAAAAGCGCTAAAAGCCCGCCAAGGAATTTAATTAATTTTTTTCTCTCACATGCTTAAAGATTATAATTATTCTGCTCATTAGCTTTTATGTTGACACCTTTTATAAGCTTAACGAGCACTTGCAGGCAAACAAACATATACTTGGTAGGTAATTATAATTTAAACTGGCTTAAATGGGTCGAAAATTAACACCTTCCACGAGAACAAAAAATTTATTGAAAAAAATAAAAAATAAAAATCTTAAAACATTTCTTAACGCCGGAAGAGAAAGGTGTGGCACAGACGCAACGGGCGAAAATAACCGCAATAGCGGATAAGTTGAATTTGAAGAGCAGCAGATAAGCTTGGGAGATAGGCAAATGTGAAGTGCGGCGACTAAGTAGGCAATATTTTAAAACAAACCGTGATGGTGACAGTTAAGCCATTTAGCCTCGGGTCTTTTGGTAGCTGCTAGCTTGCTTGGATCGTTGGTGGGTTGGTTGTTGTGGTAATTAAGAGCGTGAGTAAAAACACGTTGGTCAACGTTAGCGTTGCGGTCCGATCTAATACCGTAAAGTGATTTATAGGCAGGCGTGTGTACTTAGTGTGACGGCTTGCATGATTTTTATTGCTGAAGCAACGTGTTTGCTTGCTCACAGGCGAAAGTTGTAAGTCATTGCGAAATGCTTTGATTAGAATGATAACATTTAAATAAATTAAAGGGAGAATGAAAATAGTGTGATAGTGATAAAGGGTTCGGACTGTCCGATTGGCGACTACGAGAGAAGGTTATCACTCTTTTCGGAAGTTGCTTGGAATACAACAAAATGGAATCAGCTCAACACTAAATAAAATGCCTAAATATATTTTGATGGGTTGAAAGCGTTCTGTTGGTACAAAAGATGCAACTATTGGACTTGTCTTTAAAAACTTAAGCGCAACCCACATACTGGGCATCAGGCAAAGCATCTAAACTAACATTTCCTTCTAAGTTCACATCTTTTCAATCAAAAATGGTTTTGTTGAACTATACAGCGGGGGTTGCACAGGGTGAGTCGGAATATATTAGGTGTCGATACATGTGCATTTTAGAAAAAATTTTGTATTCTTAGTGACTTTAGTCTAAGCAATATTGTCTGGTCCGGCGGTTATATCTCAATGATAGCCTGCGTAGTGTCAATCTGTTTCAATCCATTCAAGAACCGATACAGATTGTCTTCCGTGGAACATAATTGTAGCTGGCTTTTTCGTATTGAAGACAGGGCTGCCAAAACTATCAACCACCCCGTTATATTCTCTTTAGGCATATCGAAACGCTACACTCATTGTATGACATGTTCTCAACATCAAACGCTTCATATTTTTTCATGCAACACACATCTGCAAGTATTAGTGAGAAGATCAATAGACTCTAATGGCTGTGACAGAGAAACTTTCGCTTTTCCGCGACTAAAGTTTATTGGCAAAATTTCATGGCATTATAATGAACGTAGCGATAAACCAACACTGGTGAGAAAACTACGAAAAAAACACGAACTATTGTTGAAAATCACATGAAGAAAGCAATAAAACCTTAGATTAAGTTCCAGTGATGTATTTGTGTGTGTGTGTGTGTACATGTCTGCAAGTGAGTGGTAGTTCACACATAGAAATGCAAAAACCAAAAAAAAAAAAACAATTGATGATGCGCTTTGGCCCAATTAGGGCTGCATGCAACATGAACAGCAACAATGCCTACCACAAATTTGCAACAACAATAACGCAACTATACACACACACACACACATAGATTAACATAAAAACTACGAATGCCGCGTGGCACATTTGTGATTTTCTCACGGCGACGCAATGCAGAAGTCGCTGGCGATGTGTTGCGGTTGCGCGACACCATTCCGCCAACACCAACACCGACACCAACGCCAGCAGCAACATCAGCGGCTACAACAACATGGCCAAGAGAAAAATGGCTAGTCACCGAAAGCTACAATGGCGATGCGGAGCTTAGCTGTGCATTAGCAACAAGTATAACAGAAAACACAAAACCAAAACCAAAAACAGAAACAGAAAACAGTAAAGAAACAGCCAACTCATCACCACCGATGGTGGCGGCACGCAGTTGCATACAAATTCGAAATTCAAATTGTGGCAACGTGCCGCAACGACGCTAATGCGCAGCGCGCCGCACGAGGGCGTCGAAGAGCCGCAATCTGCACACCAACTGCTGGCGCGCTGGCAACTCGCACGGATGCGCTGTAATAACTGTAGTGATTTTCACTGCCACGACCTAAGCAGATGGCAGACGGCAGCCAGCCTCACGGCAGCAAGTGAGCGCGGAGCGGCGGAGGGGCAAGAGCCCAGCAGCTCGGAGGCAGCAGTCGGCAGTTCAGCTTCATTTGCCAGCCAAATGGGAACGGATGATTGTGGTTGCACGCTGGCGCTGTTGATGAGACAACGCAGCCCTACAGGCAGGGGCGCGCACGGGCAGGCGCCCATCAAGCAGTCGTGTTGGCGGCAACGTGTGCCGTTGGCACATTTTATGCGCACATTTTAATTATATGACTGCCATAATTTTGCGCTCTCAACAATTTCATGACAGCGTGCTGTGACGCATAAGCAGCCAGTCAGCCAGTCCGTCATGCAGTCAGCCGTTCAATCAGTCAATCGCGGTGCTAAAAGTCAGCCGTAAGTAATGCGCATCAAATCATCATGTGGCAAGTAAATCAAGGTGCATAGAAAGATGCCACTAAATGATGCCTACCGTCTGTTGCACATATAGTTGTATGCAGGCAATAAATATTTTCACTGAGTGTAAAATAATTGATAATTTTTCAGGCTTCTAGCTAAATCTGTTCAAATGTGGCTTAAAATTATAAAAGCTTGCATAGTTGTTGTATGGATATAATAAAGGCGGAGCGCGTATGAAACATATACATATAGATATACATATTTATACATATGTATATACTCGTACGTGTCTGCGTGTATGAGGTAATAAAATGTGTGATTATATTTTGCAATTTTATTCTGCAAAGACATAATAAATTTATATAAAATGACAACTCATGTTTAACGGCACTTTTATGCTGTCGTGTTTGTGTCTAGAAATTCTTAACTGTTGCTGCGCTGTTGTTGTAATTTTATTCTAAAATGACACATTGTTGCAGCTTTACGCTTTGACGCCGCTTTGTGCGCTCATTAAGGGCGCGCAGTCGGCTTGAGATTAATGAAGTGCCAACCGCGACATTTGCAACAGAAATCTGGAGCAACTCTGGCACTGTTTATGTCACTGGGAAGATTTCCCAAATTTAATATTAAAGCGTCAGAGAAATAATGCATTTAGAATTTAATTAGGTAGTGAATGTTTTAATCAAGCGCCACTTTTTCCCACCGACCGTTACTTTGTTGTAAGAACTACAAGAAACATACATTACGTGCCTTCAAGTCAAGTAAAAATATTTAAGAACTTGGAATAAAGCACTAATATAGACATAGATCTGAAGCTAATATCAAGTAAGCGGTGTTTCGGCTCCCTGAAATCGTAGTTTAGCCTATAATGTTTTATGGGGTCGTGGTCTGGTGGAGGGCGCTCGAAAAAAACACACTAATTGAGCAGCTGAAGCGTGTTCAAAGAACGATCCTATCGACACCTCTGAACCAATAAGGACAACCCTAACAATGGCATTCGATACCATCCCACACGTTGCAACTGTAGAGTTAGCGGCTTCGATTGCACTCCTTAGATCACCGCATCACAGAATCTTCTCCCGGCGTCTCCTTCTTAGCTCACACACCTGTGAAAGGTGTGCTGTGAGCTTTTTCACGGATAGATACAAGTTGAAAAAAAGAGTAGTCAGGAGTTTTCTGTCAGGAGCTCTTCAACTACTCTAGTTTCAGACTACCAGACCAGTGTAGCGTTTTTTAAGCGGTGGTGGCTGCTGCTAAGGTAGCAGAAAATGTACTGCTAGTCAACAATCAGCACAGACTGCGAGATCCTTTTCTTTTTTTCTGTCAGACGCTCTGACGAGGTGGAATCATCTTGTCATTTTCTTCTCTACTTCCCGGCTTTCGTCAACCTGAGATTGAAATATCTTTGTAGACGTACCTTCGGCGAACTGGCTGGAATTTATATGCTATAAACCGCATTAATAAATTTGTGCTACGCTCAAAACGCTTCGTTGATTTATGAGGTTCTGGTGGTCAATTTTAGGAGTTTAGGGGTAAGGTTAAATATCGGTCAAAGTAAGATCGATTTTGGATCAACGACATACGATCTAACCTAACTTGGTTATAGATTTTCATCAATATATTTTTTCCATAATAATTAAAATTTTGCAGTTAGTTAACCAAGTTTATTCTTGGTCTTCTTATTTTTCGCAAATATCTTACTAGTTTTCGCACAGAGCCGCTGGGCTCTCCTTACGGTTGCATTCTATAAAATGATAATATTGAGCAGTAACTTCTCTAAGATCAAGAATTTAAGGTTCACATTTTTTTGAGAGCGTAAAACTAGTCTCATAGATGTCTTCGGACTAGAGGACCTCATCATTAGGCCATGAGATGAGGTAGGACGATTACTTTGACCTTTCTTTAGTGACCAACCAATATCTTTCTCATTGAAAAAAAAATACAAGCAGATTTGTACGAGTCATGGATTTGAAGTAGAGTCATGAAACCACCATAAATACAGTGAACAGTAGCTCTGAATTTTTGCTGACAAGTACTTGTTTGTGCCGAACAGGTAATGGATAAGTTTGACGATATACTAAAAAAAGGCTGTAGAAACCGAGGTGAACACAAACACCTAATGACGTGGCATTAGAGGGAAAAATGAGCTGTTACGAACTTTATGCCACGGCAACATAATAGAGGATCAATATACAGTCAGTACGTAGGCTAGGCGAAGTGATCCAGCAAGGATGTGGAGTTTTGAACTATGACAGTATGTGGTACTGGTAGCAAAGGAAAGGAAAGGAAGATCTTGTCTGAAACCAAAGGTCTGATGGAGAAGATGCCTTTACTCTTGGAAAGTCATATTAAGATCGAACTTTTGTATGGATTTGTGACATTGTAGGAAAAATAACGCCACCATTCTACTCTGCAGAACAATCGTCAGTCATCTGAGTGGATTATTTGAACCTAAACAGTATGCAAACGTTGTATTTTTATTAAGAGAAAAGCTGTCTGCAGGGGCTACTATAAAGTGATATTGGAAAAAATGCGTGTAATTTGAAAAAGAGAAAAAAAATGTTCTATCAAAATAATCCATCGTTTCACATATCAATAAAAACGTTAAGAGCTTGGGAGGCACACTCTTTGGATTTGATGGATGACCTCTAGTGAATTTCTGCAGCTCTCAGACTTTAAGAAAAGGGCCGACCAATATAATTTAATAACAAATTAAGAAATGTCGGAGAGATAATGTGGTATGATCATTAAGAAAATAGGCGTATTCCACATAAAAGCACCTGTACCTTTAAAAAACACAACAAAAAAAACAAAAAAATATTTATCGGTTTGGCTAGTATCAGACGACCGAATCCCAGTTTCAGTCTAAAATAAAAGTTGCCACAA
Source organism: Bactrocera zonata (assembly GCA_037783105.1). Taxonomy (NCBI): domain Eukaryota; kingdom Metazoa; phylum Arthropoda; class Insecta; order Diptera; family Tephritidae; genus Bactrocera; species Bactrocera zonata. The sequence goes on along the minus strand of JBAWJQ010001334.1, from coordinate 79,018 downwards.
ATATCTCAAACTAGCATTTGAAAATACAATTCGACTATGTACAGTTATAGTAATATGTAAATTTATGGGGCCAATAATAATAAATGTGATACTAATAAGACAATGAAATGACCGCAAAGACCAAAAAAAGAACATAGAACCTGGTAAATATAAAAAAAAAAACAAGAAAGAATTGGCTAACAGCAAAGAAGGAAGCACAATGGGCGAGATATGACCAACAGTTGGTCAACTTATTAGTTGGAGTGGTAAAAAAGCAAAAGCAAAAAAATGAACAACAAAATTCACACAAACAACACAAGTGAAAAATATTCTTTGTTCTTCAAAAATTTGCACTAACCGCTATGTCATATTTAAAAACACATACAGACACAAAACGCAAAGCTAACGCTAATTCCACGCTAGTCTATGCTTTCATTCATACATTCGGCTGGAGCTGAATAGCATACGAGCGAGCAGTGAGTAATAAAATTCGCATTTCTAATTCGCCATGGCAAAGCTGTGCCGCAAACGTACCAACAACAAGCACGCTGATATAGACAAGGCAAAAGTGCTAACCCACACACACACACACCCATCTATTATGCGGCCATAAAAGTTCTAACGATGGACGTATGACGAGAAATGGGAATCCGTTTCTTTTTCACACAAAAATGTCATAAAATTAAATTGATTTGAATCACTGTTACCTACAAAGATTTTGTTTGGCAGATTTCTGCGAGGCGAATGCCGGCAGTGTGTCATAAAAATCAATATGCATCGCATTGTTTGTGCACACACACGCGCGCACACGCACACACATGCATGTGAGCATTTTAATGGCTTTGAGAACAGTTTGATGGCCGTTTGACCGTTGCTGATAACAAAAGGGAAGTGTGAACAGCAAGTAGCCCACTGGCCCATATTCATGTGATTTGCCATGACAAACAACAACAACAACACCAATTACCATAACAATACAACGTAAACATACCGAGATATGATGTCGTTGTTGTTGTTGACGGCTGGAAGAACCGGCGGGAGCTTGTCCCCATTTTGATGCGATTTAAAGGTTTTCGGTTTTGTTTTGAGAAACTTTAAAAATTCACTTTTGTTTCTTTTATTTAAGAATGCCTCGATGGCACGTCTTCGATAAAAGGATTTTAGAAGAAGCAAGAAAGTGAGGTAAGAATCTAAAAGGAACTTTGAGAAATTTAAATAGAGGTTGAGTGCTATTTTAATGTTTGTCTTTACAAATTCAGAAATATTTAGAATAAGAATAGACATTAGTCGAAATTCTGCAGCTTCTTCTTAAACTGAGTAAGCGGAGTAAATTCACCTTGCTACATTATCCTGAACATCATGAAGAGTGTACGAAATTTAGCTTAAACTCAGCTGAAAAATCAGTTTCCTGAAATTTTTTTAAATCAAAATTTGAGGGATCCCTAATTGCCTGGTCAAACGGTTATTTGTTTACGACACGACAAGGTTGACTGTCGATCTTTGACATAGAAAAACAAATTAAACAAAGACTTTGTCTAAAATTTTGTGTTTCCCATGCATTCACACCTACGAAATTCTTGAAAATGCTACAGAAGTGTTTTGGGGAGACTACTTTATCCCGGACCTATGTATTTGAATGTCTTAAAGCATTCAGTGAAGGTCGTGAAGTCATCGAAAACTTGCCTCATGCGAGTCGTCCATCCACTTCTGTAGAAAAAGTTGGTATCAGAGAAATAACAGAGAATATCAAAATCTCTTATGAATCGACTCAACACTTTATGTTTAATGTTAGACTCACACCAAGTGATCTAAATCATTGGCTAAATACAAAGACCTCGAGCAAAGGTCGCAAACGAGATGTTATCTGAGATCTCAACATTTACGTCGATAACATAAAAATACCAACAATAAACAACCTTAAATCTTTATGTTTTACATGGGTCAGTCTGCACTTTTTCACTCCGCACATAGTCGTGATTAACTACGCCGGCGCCAGGATGCAGCAGGAAGCAGATGCAGAAGATACAAAACTGCCAGAACACCGCACCACTGTGTTGCGGCTAGTGGAAAAGTAACTTTTCTCCGATTATTTTTTTCAGTGTTTTTAACGATGCAGTTTTGTCACAGACATTCCAAGTAAACAAAAAACACATAAAGCTTATTTTTATGTTGGCCCGTTGATTTTTAATTGATTTTAGAAATCAAATATACAAAATTTTCACGAAAAGAGGGGATTTCAGGGCTGTATTCAAAATGATCTCATTTGATTTTGGTGACAGATATTTTGATTCGGAGAAAAATCTGCCTTTGGACAAGTATCTTCTGTTAAACAATGGAATGTTGTTTGAGACATTTTCATATGCCCTTTTTTAGAGCGAAAACCCGACTAAAGGTCCATTTTTCCTTTAAATTTGGGTTAGGTAAGCAATATCTAAAAAGTCCCAGAGAGTCCCAGTTCCAAACCAATACAGAAATGTTACATAATTTGTTTTCAACGAACTGTGAAAAAATCAGCTGCCCATACCTGCCCTCCTGGGAGTTATAGCGATTTTAGTATATCACTCTCAGTATTTATTCCATAGAAATAGAACGGAAATTCTCGGAATCACTTATTGAATAATTTAATCATATTGGTTTTCGGGTGACTTTCCGTCATCCCACGTCAAATTTTTATTATTTTCAGACCAGTTTCGGCTAATCGCCAGCTTTTCTTTTTTGTCACTAATTAGTCCGCATGTGTGTCCGTCTTTATATAGTGTTTTCTTTTAGCTTGTGGTGGTACCTTTCTCTCTCTCTGTTGTTTTATTATTTTATTCTCTCTCTTTCGCTCTCTCTTTCTCCCCCGTTGTTTTTACGTCTAGGTAGGTGGGTGAAATAATCCGTTATTGCGCCTTTATTTGTATTGTTTTTATTTTGTGGTTTCCCTTCATTTACTACATTTAATTGCTTTCTGATGATTTCATCCAATAAAGAACAAGCATGGGAGAATCCAACACCATCATCAGCCAGATATTGCAGACCAATCAAGTTTGAATATGCTAAGGAGACTGCAGAGTATACAAAGCAACAGGACGATCTCAAGTGGAACAACTAATGACGGTAATACAGCAAGGAAACTCTTTAGTGATCTTGAGGAAACCGCTCTGGCCACAGGAGTAGATATAACTTCTGGATATAAGATAGACTGCGATAAGTTCTCTAAGTACGGAAAAGAAACTGCTGGTCTCTATGTAAAGAAATATTCGTGGCATTATATGCCACCAACTGTCCACAAGGTTCTCATTCATGGAGCTGAAATAATTCGTTCATTTTTGGTCCCCATTGGGCAACTATCAGAAGAAGCATTGGAAGCAAGAAACGAGGACTTCAGAAACACAAGGCTTTACCATGCGAGGAAAACATCAAGAAAAGACAATTGTGAAGACATATTACATTATCTGCTCGTCAATTCTGATCCCGCAATCACCAGTAGGAGAATACTGAAGGAGGAGAAACACTTTTTTTCGATGTAAATTTTTTTTCACTCATTCTGTTTGGGATTTCATTCTGACCAATCTGTAGAAGTTTCTCATCGATACAATTAAAATTACAGTTTAGGCAATATGATTTCCAAAAAATTCCGGTTTCGCAACACTGTGCGCACTCCAGACCATAACAGGATGACTTCTGGTGTTTTCCATTGAACAACTTCACAGCGACTGACTCCATCCCGGTGAATGGCGTACATGGAGTCCAAACACCACTCATAGCAAAACAAGAGCTCGAATTGTTGAGCTGAAACCAGAGTCACTGCCGCGCAACATCCTTTTGAGTATTGTAGCAGGCTAAACTCCTACTTGTCCAGAATAGAATCTAAAATACATAACCTACGTATATCATGCATGCAATGAGTTGCCGCATGACACTAATCACCTCTTTGCAAGCCCTACGAAAGCAAATCACTTAATACCCCTATCCCTATGGTCCAAAATCTTCGAAGCGGTTCATTTTTGCGTCTAAGTTAAGTTATTTCGAATACAGTTAACTTATTGCATTACAATCGATACAATTAAGTTCTGGATATAACATCATTCAAATTCTTTTGCAGGAACGAATTCTTTGAACCCAACTTTGGAGTACTTTATTCCACTAAATCCAGTCGTATGTCATGAATAGCACTTTAAATATTGGCTTCTAAAATTCGAACAGAATCTGGTTTATAGCCAATGACCAATGACTTCAAATAACCCCACAAGAAATAGTCTATAAGTGTTAAATCACAACTTCTTGAAATAATCGAATCTCCAAACATTTACCGCAATACTTCTGTTTGCACGTGCTGTGTGGCCAAATATTATCAAGTTCAACTTCTTCCAATTGCGGTCATAAAAAGTTGATTATCAACGATCTAGACCGCTCTCCGTTAACAGTATCGGTGTCACCAGCTACATTTCGAAGGAAGTACGGACCAATGATTCCATCCCGAATCGTCTCTTTAGGTGAAAGTAATGGTTGTTCATGAATAATTTGTGGATTTTCTTCGCATCTCAATCAACAGCTTTGTTTATTTACGGCACCACTCAGATGAAAGTGAGCCTGATCGGAGGAGATGATTTTCTAAAAGAAAATCGTTATTGTTTTCAAGTTGTTCTAAATCAGCAAATTAACGATGTTTACGGTAGTCCAATGGCTTCATATCTTGAGGGAGAACGGTTGCAAGCCGAAATCCTTTCTTAAAATTTGCTAGGTTGTGGTTTTGGATAGTTCTAATTCTTGAGAACATCTTGGAATCGACAAATCACGGTTTTCAGCGACACTTAGAATTCAGATCAGCCCTACTTTTAGAAAACCCGGTACATGTTCCGACAAAAGCACAATTACATTGGAACCTACTCTACAGAAATAATACATGTGCATATGTTGATCAAGAATTTGGAACTATAATTTTTAATATAATAAGATATTTTTCCGCATAACAAATTTTAAAGCCTAATTAAATTTATTTTCTGTAAATGACCGCTTTCAACAAATGCCAACAAAGCTCAGAATAAATTGAAATTTCCACATGAATTGAGAACCCGCCCTACCAATAACAAGGGAGGCAGAGGGCAGTCGTATCGTTAATTGAGTAAAAACATAACACAACATAGAACAACAACAAATTACTTGTCACTCATGCCACCAATCGGTAGCTGCTAATAACTCATTGTGTGACATAAACGACAAAAATTGTTGACAGCAATGCGAGAAACAAAAACCTAACACAAACAGACACACGCAAATGGACAAACACACGAAGCATAGACAAGTGTGGGCATACAAAAAGCCAACAACGGGGTCCACCGCAAATTTGTGACAACACCAACTATGACAAATTACACAAAAACAATAAGCGCATTACACACATCGCCGGCGCTGCAACAACAATAGCAACAACAAAGAAGAACAAGTTGTGCAGCGCTGCGAGGGTCCAGTGTTGCATGTCGCCGCGATAGTTTTGTTGCAGCGCAGCGATTGCGGCCGAGCGCCAACAGTTGCCGTGGCAGAGGCAGCAGGATGCATGGCTGAATGATTTTGCATTTCGCTGCGCAGCAAGGAAAGCTGGCACGAACGCACACTGAGAACGTTGTGCATTCTTTTCTTTACCAACGTTTTTCCTAACTTTTCTTTTGTTTTTGAAACATGAATTTGCTGCACTTTCTAATTATTTAAGAGTTAATTGCCGCCATGTAACATCATTAGGAGGGCAAATCGTGCGTCCAACACGCATATTTCACTGCTTGGCTGCCTACAACAGCACTGGCTAATTGTCGGGAAAGATAAGAGATCTTTTCTGGTGTCAGCGACGCAGGTCATAAACTGAGTAGAGGCTATAAATGCGTCACCTCTCTGAGTGTTATTGTATGTTATGTTAAACAATCTCCGAAAAATGTTCGATGGCAAAATATTTATTTGAGATAATGCGAAAAAATATATCTATAAACATAAAGATATCATTGGCATCATCCTAGTTAAATTTTTGAATATGTTCTTCTATGGTAAATTGTTGTTGCAGGCCTAGAGTAAAGCTTTGTTCGGTAGCTCCACACCAAGTGTGGTAAATAGACGATATCCATAGCTTTCGCAATTGTCGAATAATTATCGAATACCTTCCAAAAAAGAGTTGAGGACCGGTTTTTGTTAAAAGTTTAAGTTCGGTAATATGGATGGGAGTCGATGGATTTCCGGAGCATGCATGAGCTTCTTTGTAGAATATGGTCGGACGAAACCATGCTCGACGATTGAAATTTAAGTATGCTCTGCCCGATCCACAATCTACGCCAACTAAGGTGGGATAAGTCACCTCAGCATCGCAACAAACTGATTGGATATTATCGGTGTGGCTTTAGCCGTGGAAAATCAATAACTGACCAGATATTCACCATACGCCAAATCTTGGAAAGGAACCGTGAAAAGAGGATCGGTACACATCACCTCTTCATCGATTTCTAAGCTGCTTTTGACATCACGAAAATGACCTGGCGCCAAACAGCGAAAAGGATAAACAACTGGGGCCGTCCGTAAGCGGTATCTATGCCAGTAAAGAAGTTTTAGGGTATGTATCGGCAAGGACTACGAACTTTCATACGAATGCATGAGGAGGAACCAGCTAAAAAACGGCATTTGGATTCTTCTCTGCTTTACTGAAAGAACAAATGCATTGCTCTTGAACTCAAAGAGGCAAATAACGAAAAAAATTCCATAAACTTGACTCGTTTACTTGGAGCGCCATTGGCACTTTTTTCTTTAGAATTAAATTATTTTTCGTTTTTGAGTTCTTCTTCGTATTTCTCGTTAACCCGTCGGTGTGGTGTAGGAAAAATGTAGTTTCCTTTTGCTTAGGCCTTAAGCCAATTTGCGGCAATAACAACCCATTTCTTCATTCCCTATGAAAAAGAAAATCATAGAAGTGAAGTTTAAGTTATGCTTTCAATTATACAGTCAATTTGATTGACCCATTTTGGCAAGTAAAGACTGTCACACAGCCCATGATTAGCCGTGTAAAAATTTGGGTTTTCGTTGTTTCGAGCTTGATCCTTGACGTTTATTCATAAACTCACATTTTGTCACCATAAATAAAGCATTTGATAAATGTAGACGTCTACTCGACGTCGTTTTGTCTAGTAAACGCTTCACACTCATAACTATAACCAAAATAGTTGGGACGATCCAGAGGAGATGTTAGATTGCTCTGTCATCGACGAGCTGTTTCAAGAGCTGTTTCATTGACTAACACAAGTGGCTGGATGACCCACTCGAGACAAGCGGCCTTTGGCTTCACGGCCTGTTATTGATAAATTAGACGCCTCAAAACACTTCTATAACATTTTCAAATATTTTGTAACCGCAATTCCATTGGCAATAGAAAATTTCAAGCAAATTTACCTAACTTTAAATTTTTCACGGTGAAAATCGCGTTATAAACAAACACAACTAATTTACGTTTGGAGACCAAATTTCACACCGTCGTAAAAAAGGTAAACAGAAACAGTTTATCTCTATAAATGCCTCGATATTCCGAAAAGTCAGGGATTAACCCCCGATCTAAGTAAAAAATTATGTGACCTGTTGAAAAAATAAGATAATGTGGCAATTGATGTTATGGTGGTCTGTACTAGAGTTATGAAGGAACTTTTCTTTGTAGACACTCCTCTGAAGAAGGCTATGCAGAGATAAAATCTCAAACAGTCTTCAATTAGGCAGATTTTTCAGAAATCTACAAGTAAGTTTGGCTTTAAACTGTTCTGAGAATATGAAACTCTTTTTGAGTTGAGAGAACATATTGTTGTCAATCTTTTGCTCATTCTATGATTTCTGGCACATCGATCGGTAAAATCTGTGGTTTGAATTTCTGGTCCCATTTTCAAACCGAATAATTCAGGGTGCCTAGATATATGTATTTATCAGCCGAAACCAAAAATTTTTTATGCTAAATTCTTAGAGTTTCGATAGCTCCCTTGCTCGTTTAACGCATCATTGTCTGTATGAAATCAACATATCGTACCGTGGACATAGAATTTAGATCTCTAGAAATTTGGTTCTCAAGAGTTATGAATTTAAAATTTTTTTAAACTTATTACCAGATCCAATCTAATTGCTGTCAGCGCTCAACCAATTCCAGTTGGCATCTATGCGCCCAACAGCAGGCAACTAGTCGAACTGGTAGGCAGCGTAAGTGGTCTGTTAGAACGTTGAAAAAGTCAACCAGGTTTTACAACCACAAACCCAACCGCCGACCAGCTGAATAATCAACTTTTTCACGAACTTTCTTCACTCGGCGACGAAGATGCCACAAACCTGGCTGAGTACGAGTGGTGGCAATGCATGCAGCATAGACGTGTAGAAAGAAAGACCGCAAGCAGCAACTGAATGCAACATGCAATACAACAACAACAACTAAATCGATAGATTGTTAGTAGCAACAACAATAAAAACGTCATAACCAACCACACCAGAAATTACAATTACAATTATAATAAGATTTAGAGGTGGAAAAACACAATGCGAACAATAGCAACAACAAGTAAGGCGTTACGCTTGCCGCAACTTGCAATGAGTCGCTTGGTGCGCGCGCCAGTTTTTGCAGCGAGGATGGCCGCCGTGTTCGACGCTAACGTGTTGGTGCCACAAAAAACACAACGCGCTGCTGGTGCTGTTGGTGGCGCTGGCAAAGCGATCATAATCGTCATCCACCAGCGGCGAGATGACCGACCGACCGACCAATAACTTGCAACTTGGCCGACTGGCTGGCTAGCTGGGTGCGGGTTTTAGGCGGCGGCAGCTGATCTATGTCATCAAGAACTACCAGGCAACAACAACAACCAGTCTGCTCAAGCACAGAACGTTTGTTGCAGCGTTCAGCGCATCGGCAATCAGCACGCGTTCACAATGCGCCGAAAGTCGAAAAGTCTGTGTTGCGAGTCATTTGTTGCAGGCAACGATTACAATTTGAAAGAGGCATTGCAATATGGAAATTAAGTCGTTGGTGCAGCTTTTGTCGCAACGCCGTCATTATGGTAGCTTATCAGCAGGCAGCGAAATGGAAATTTTTCTTTGGCAGTTGTCGGTAAATTTTGCATGTTGCTTGCCACTTGTGTTTGCGGCAGCACACACCAAAAACAGCGACTAATACTAAGGCCGCGCAACCAACCCACCAACGTGTGCCAAGCGGCCGCAACTAGTCGATCGGCCAATTTCACTATGAATGACTCGGTGGAAGCTTTATTTCCACGCCACAACCGTGTTGCAACTCATCAATTCGTATGCGTGAAGTGGTTATTTGCACCATCCGTAGGCGGCAGAGATGCAATCGCGTGTATGCTTGTGGCATGGAGTCGATGCAGAAGTGTTGCAAAACATATTTATTGTCGATGTGTCTAATTTCCATGCGAGAAGCCAAATGCAAACATGTTTTTAGCTCATTATTGTGCCACTTACACGCCTCTTTACCGGCTCACGCACTGCACGTATGCACACCAATACAAATGCAATTGGATTTTTTGCTAGTTCACGGCGTTTACATCCGCGCTTAGCAGCTGGCAGCCCTTCTGCTATGGCAACATTCATCAACGCCGCGCTTGTCGCTTTCCAACCAATAGCTTGCATTCGTGTCAGAGGTTTATGGGCTGGCAAATTGGCATGGAAATTATGCCAAAGCAAAAAAGTTGTGAGGAAAAAATGTTAAATAGAAGAATTAGACGGCGTCAAGCTGCGGTTTGCCTCCGCATCCACAAATACAAATTGCCATCTTCACTGCTGCAAATATTCCCCATTCACAGTAAAGCGTGTGTGTGTATGTATATGTGCCATAGCTGCAATCGCGCTTTCTTAATCAACATCGAGCTTCTGGAAGATTATGGCTGCCATTTCTTTCTTCTTTAATTACAAGCAATTTGTAGTGAACAACATTCCCAAGTAGTTGAGCGCGATCTCGATGAGCGCGGAAGTTCGATAACCTATAAAATTGATTACAGTAGAGTTCATGCGTTTATCTACTCTTAAGAAACTACATACATTTGCACGTATGTGTACATGAAGGCTCTCATTGATTTAGCAAATATTAAAGTGCTGAGAAACAGTTTTCATACTTATATTTTTAAACAGGGTTGCGAATTTGTTAAGGAGGTAATCTACTCTAGAAACTAAAAAAAAATCGATTTTTTTTTCATAATTCGATAGTTTAGATATTCAAAAATATTCTTCTAAAAGGATTTTTCAAAATTCAAATTGTATCCGAAGTTTTAGCCGTTTTAGTGTCATCGCAACTGGATTTTTCAGACGACTACAACGATAGATTCTACAAGGTTTCAAATCAAATTTGAAGAGCATCAACACTTAATAAACAGACACAGGTATAGATTTATAATGGAGAATATTTCAAAGCAAAGAATATGCGCTGGGGTTAAAGGCTTACGACTACAGAGGGAAGAGAACTCTTTAAGCACTGTAATCAACCGGAAATTACACATTCTCGACGAGCTTACCTTCATATTGGCCATCAGATAGCCAAAAGATTTGAGACCTGAAAGATTTTTCATTGGCGGCAAAATATCTCGGAACTATGTGACAATCAATAAGCGTTATGACCTTAACTTAGATCATTCTCCAAACTATTTAAACTATGGTGAAACCGTCATCTTTGGATCATGGAATATTATAAAAGTAAATATGACTGTATATTAAATAAAGACCAACTGGAATCTGAAGTTTTACATTTTACAACAAGTGTGCAATACGCAGCTTGGAAAAGTATACTGGAAGTAAGGAAAATTGCTCTCAATATTCCGAGGATATAAGAAAAATAATGAAGTTAAAGTGAACGCTGCGACTTAAGTGGCATCAAACTCGTTGCTCAGCTAATATTTTAAATAAAAGTTCTAAAGATCTTACTCTTTTTGAAAAAGCTGTAAAAGATTACAAATAGCAAAAACTGAAATTTGTTCCAATAAAACAAGCGCCGATAGTTGGGGCAGAGATAATAGAAATAATAAAGAAATATTCTCCCCATACGAAACACACCTAGATGATTCTACAGTTTCCAGTAAAGAAAGCGAAGATAACTCAAGTTGCACAAGCGGTGAGCTAAGTCATGAAATCAAAAATCTGAAAAACTAATCTAAAAATTACCAACATTATTAACGAGTCTTTTCATCTTAAATACGTACCAACTTATCATGATTCAAAAGCCAGGAAAAATGATATGAAAACATTTTTGAAAAAGCCTTTGAGGAAAAAAATTCTGTTCTACCGAAGTAGTCATACTAACTTCTAGAGATGAACCACCAAGACAACTCAAACGTTTTAAGCGCAGCAATCTTTTAAATTAGCGAATACTCTTAGGGTAGTTTTGTAATTTTGCAGTAACTATACGCTTAAATCAAAGTCAACTTGCTTGCTAGTCTCTCTTTTGTCTGAATGTATGTATGAATAAAAGCAAAAAAAAAATAAAATAAAAAAATAGCAATAAAAAATTTCTCCAAACTATTTTATACGATGCAGTTGCCGCAATATATCATGTTCTAATCAGACGATTTACTTCAAAGATTTGCTTGATTATGGCATGAATATTCTTTGAGTATCGCATGAAGCAACAAAAAATAAAAAATTGAAATTTGCAATATTTAAAAATAAAAATTCGACAAAATTAAATAATTATTGGAAAATCGATGTTTATTTTAGAGAAGCTGACATTTTAGGCATTTTTTTATGTTTTGCAGCATTTTAAAATTGAAATATTCATACGAATTAAGAGTTGGATGGAAAATTTTTTAGTCGCCGCTGAATTGAAAGTGGCTTTTATTATCAAAAGATCAAAAGTTTTTTCAGCTTATTTTAGAGTTTAATGGCGACCTTTAGCCACAATTGAATTTACATTTTCCAGGTTCGGATCAGATGCCAAGGTTTTCACTTGCTAACAATAGTTATTAAAATAAATGCCTAAAATTAATGAGCAACAAAGGTAATTAGTTCAGAGGCGGTCAATCAAACCAGCGGATTGCCTCTTTAACAAATTGTATTTCACTTCATAAATAAAAACAAGAAAAAACATTAACTTCAGATGCATCGAAGCTATAGCAGCTTCTTGGGGAGAAAGGAACGCGTTCCAAAATGATAAGTGCTGAAAGACTATTTTGCGTATATACAGACAGACGGACAAACAGATGGACGGACAGACAGACGACCATGGCTAAATCGACTCAACTCGTCACGCTGATAATTCAGATACAACCGAACAACCACTGTCGCAGAGTTTTTTTTCGACTAAGGGAGCTCTCCATATATGGGGCCGTGTCAAAAACGTGTGTTTAAAATGTGTTCTAAGAGTCAGAAGCTGAAACTCAGAACCATAGTTCTATTGAACTAATAAATGCGAGTCAATGTCAGCTAAGAGTGAATAATGACAATTAGCCCATTAGTTTCTATTAAGGCAGACGGCACCAGCCCAAGGCAATTTGCATGCTGTGACCATTTTACATATTGTTCTTAAAAGTAACTGTCTCAAAACACCAAAAATTATCAAGAATTTAAAAAAAAAAAGCTGAAACTATAAATTGTACATAGATTTCTTGACAAATTTTATATATCCTTGTCCGTTCAGAGATAATTTGAACGAAATATTACCAATATAAACTTCGTGTCTGGTCATTGGAACGTACTCAAGTCCGGTCATAAGGATTGCTTTTGCATGGAAATAGCAATGAAAACGTTGTGTTCGTGAAACTTATCCAGTTATTGGAAATGTCCGACGATTAGTACAGTCCATAATGGGGAATTACACTATATATAGCACTTTATAGGGTTTCGAACGTCGATTTCTAGGTGTTACAAACATTGTGGCAAACGTGATATATGCTATTTCGGGTATAATAATAATGTGTAGTATCCCAATATGGGTAAGTTTGCAGAAATTATCTTTCGAGAGTTAAAAGCAAACAATAGTTACTTAAAGAAATCCACGGGAATAAATTATTACTAAAATAACAACTGATGAAGAAACGTTTTAGAAGACGTTCCTTTGATTTCATAATTCATGTGAAACAATTCCTGAATCCACTTCCATATTATTTTTGAATATCAGACCTTTCTGTCTATGTGAAATAGTGAATAGAATTATTATAGAGTATTTTTAAGACTGCTTAGAAAGAGTTCGAAATAAAAATCCAGTAGATGTAGCAAGTGAGACCGAATTCCATTTTGAAAAATTTGTAATATTTTTTGGCATACGAGTCTCGGCATTGAAAAATAACAACTTTTTACGATAACTATTTAGAGTTTATCAGTAACTGCATTTCCCGATTATCCTTTTCGGATAAAAATTTCTACTTTTACCACAATAATAATAATAATTTGATATCCCTCAGGCCATGAATATTCTATAAAATAATTATATCCGAAAAGAAGGTGAGCAGAAAGGTGGAAAATTTATACAAAAAAATATTATGAAAAACGGTAAAAATCGACTATTAAATAAAAATCTAAGAAAAATCATGGAAAAATTATCAAAAGTATAGATAAAACGGTGAACTAATCTCTGCGAAAGCATCGGCAATTATCAACCGAAACAACCCCACGCAAATACCGCCAAATCTAAGCACAAATTACAAATGCAAACGCCCAATTGAAATGCTTGGCAACGCAACGCAACGCTCCGAGCCTGCCATTTATTAGCAATTTCATGCCGCATCTGTATATGTATGCGTGCGTGTGTGTGTTTGCATCTCGATATTTACATGCGGTCATTTAGTTCGCCTCCAGCAATTTTCATTAATAAACATGCGCGCTGCGAACACAAGAGCAGCTTGTTGTTGCTCTTGTTATTGCTTTGTTGTTGTCGCTGCAGAAGAAGCGCAAAACGGGCGCAAACAAGTTAGGAAGCTGCCGCCAAGTGCAAGCCATGCGACAGGAACAAGATTAATGCGAGCGGCCGCTAAGAAAATTGTCGTCTTGCGCGCAGGCAACGGCAGCTGCGGGGAGGAGAAGGCGGAGGGAGGCAGCGCAGCAGTGACGATGTTGGCTGTACAAGCAGTTGACCACAAAATTGCGCGTTAATAGCAGCATGGAAGAATGGCGCGGTAAGTGAGCCAAGAATTATGGCGGCGTGGAACGGCGTTGAAACGCTAGGAATTCGCTGGCGAAACAGCATTAGCATTTAGCGCTTGCCACATAAGGCCAGTTCGGTGTACGTGCATATGAGTGAGTGCCACTACTAAGAGATATATGTGTGTATGTTTGAGCGCTCATAAATTACGACAAATATACATTTAGTATTTGAGCAGATATATCTTAGAATTTATTGTTGCTGGAAAGGCAGCGCGTATATGTGTGCCTGCATGCATGTATGTATGTGTGTGGATATTTATGGACATTATGCAGTGTGCTTCCCACCGCCGCGGCCAAACGGTGACATTTAATTGCGTCTGGTGCAACCAATGGCACTCTACTAATCAATTAAGCGGCGTTGCTGCAGCCAACAATGGATACAGTTTAGTTAAATATGTGGCATATAGAGCACGAGGCGGCGCTAAGCATGGTACTTAAGATATGCTGTATTGCAGCAGCGCCGGGTTATGAAACCAAGCGTGAGATTGTCACTGCCGCCGCTTCATTCTATTTGTATATGTATGTATATGTCTATGTATGTATATACGTATGTATGCAAATGCTTAGTTGCGCTTGTGTTGACTGTCTGCGCGTTTTGTAGCGGTACGCTGTCAGCAGCGCACATAACGGCATTTGCTTTGTCACATCGAATTAAAGTAGAGTCTTCTAAGTGGAGCGTTATCGATTAGAATTAGTTTTTTTTCGACGAACTAAATCAATTCCAATAAATATTATCATATAAATATGTCTGGAAAACTAAAATGCTTTTAAATATTGCCATAAATTAGATAAAAATGGATTTTTCCATACGAGCACTGCAAGAGTCTACGGCGTCAAATCGCACGACCAAGGCAGCCAATTGACTGGACCATTTCGTGAGACAACACGTTCACAAAACTTGGTTTTCAATAAATCGATTGTGACAATCTTAACTTAAAACTTTCTTAATTCTGCTTAGTTCGATACCTATATTATATTTCCACGCATGTAATTTTTACAAAAGTAAACATGTGGCAGCTCTCAAAAAATATTTGCTCAAGTAACACATATTTTAGATAATCATACGCAAACAAGATCCGAAAATATTAATTTTTTGGTATAACAAAAATAGAAACAGGTGGCAACGCTACGAAAAATATTCTAAGCATTTCGTTTTACCACCAAATTTTTTTTAAATACTCAAATATGTTCACAATTGCATCTTCGTTCCAATATATGTCTTAAATGGACTTCGTAAACATTTAGCTTGTTGTTAGCAACATGTTGCACTTACTATTTAGGAAACAATTAAGGCTAGAATTGTCCTAATTCTCTATACATCGCTTGTTTTCCACAATACTTATTATAAAATTTCAAAACAAACCCATTTTTATACACCTCACTCTTAAACATGCTTTATAAACAAAAACAAAGTGGCTGGCAACATGCTGCACTGCTACATTGCGTATCTAATGCAATACAGGTACGCGCAACCAACTCTGTGATCGCATGAATGTTGCTAGAAATACCAAACACAGATTCTGTTACAGCAACACACCTCGCAGCTCGTTGAGAGCGCGCTAGAAAGTGTGACGAGTGCTGGCGCTCAGAGCGCCGCAGAGCGCCGCAGAGCACGCAAGGTCGGAGTGAAAGAAAGTGCAAAAGTTGCCAAGCGACAACAATAAGTACAACAGCATACGCAAGCTAGGGAAATGAGAGCCGCCAATCTCTGCAGGAGAGCGCATAAAATGAGAAAAGCCAAAGGGGGCAAGCAAGCAAACCTGTGTAACTTGCTATGGCACAATCACAGCTTTGGCGAGACCAAAAGAAAAGCCAGCACACAAAGCGGGCCAACAAAGAAATGCAGAATACTGCGCTAAGCATATGGCAAATGGTTGCAAGCAACAAGTTTGATGTGCGCTTCGAACTGACAGTCAACAGTGAAAGAAGTGACGGCAGAAATGAGCGCGCTGTGACTTAGCCATGACCAGTTGGCGGTCACGGCCAACAAAGCTGGGAAAATGCTTTGCAACAAATGCCGCTGACGAACTTGCAAATGTGTGTATATGTGCGTGTGCGTGTTTGTTGCTTCAGATATTTCTTGCTTGGCGCGCTCTCACAGCCAACTTGTGCTGGCGCGCTCAGCAGCTGCGCGCCTGCTTCGGTTTGTGGGCTTGGTGACGCTGTTGGTGCCCGTGCTGCCTCCCTGGCTGCACTCTGGTTGCAGATGGCCGTCGCAGATGGGTTTAGTTGGGCCAAAAGAAATTTTAAAAGACGCTGCAAAATCTGTTTGCTGAACATTTGTACCGCTGCGGTGCTACTAGTTACAGCTCGTCGAGTTCGTCGCTTAAGTCTTTCGTTTTAGAGTTTGTTTTGCTAAGTTAAAGACTCTTTTGTGTCTAAACGCTTGTGTGCTAACTTGATTTTTTTGCTCGTTTCATAAAAACACTGATTGGACACTATTTTTTAAAGTGTTTTTTTTTTTGTGTGTAATCACCTGACTGTTGGTCAAACGGGCACTTTAAAGCAGAAAATCCGATTTTAAACCAGTGAACTAAAAAAAGAATGCCAGAAATCTTTAAAAGTAATTTAAAAACATAGAAAAAGAATTAAACGGGCATTGTGTGTAAATGTTGATGCCACAGACATACTTATACATAAAGAGACTAGCTGACTAGTGGATGTGGCAAGCGTTACGCCGTTGCGGCATTGCACGCGAAGTGAAGTAACCGACCAACACAAAGGTGGAGGCTTAAGCTTGAAAAGAAGTCAAGAACAGTTAGTTGACACTAATACGGCTTGTCGCTGAATTTATTATTTTATTTTCATTTTTTGTTTGGCTCGCAGCAGCTGGCAAAAGAATCTGCAAGAAGCTAAAGACAAAGAGTTGTGTAAAAAGGTGGCTGGAACTGTGAGTTGGGAAGCAGGACTACGGCAGACGTGATTGAAATGAAGTAAATGCGAAATGCAAGAGGAATTAGTGGCGCTGGTTAGATAAAAACGTGTGAACGAATACGAATTTTATAGAGATTTAAAAAGAATATAAAAACATAAAATAAAACATAAGTGAAAAAAAAATAAAATCTTTAAAATTTTATTTCAAATAACTAGGTTTATATTTTTAAACTACTTGTAATTGAAGTAATTGAAGAAATATCGCATGAGTTTTTTTCCTCAAATATTACAAATAAGAATAATAAGTGCTCCATATCCAAATTAAACGAAGCATAGAAACTAATATTACATACCACAGATTCTTAAGCAAAATTGCACAGCAAAAATTAACAATGAGATACTCGCGTTTATGCACATTGGCAATGCTGGTGGCAGCTACATGCCTCACCAGCTTACTACAGCACTGCAGCAGCGCCAACGCCGAATATCCTGGCGTTATCGAGCTAGTCGGCTATAGCAATCGGCGCGCACGCACACATTACATGCCGCCAATTGGCGACAGTCCCACACTGGCGCCACCACCGGCCAAAATACAGGCTGATATCGAGACGGTGAAAGCGAATATCGAAAAATACAATAAATTGCTGACGCTGGACACGAAAAATCTGCCAGAATCGCAAAAGGATATGCTGGAGCGCATCGTGGAACGTGTGGCACGTCTCAAGGAGTCGCTCGACATTAATGAAAGCGAGCAGCTGAGAGCTGCTGCGAAGCCAGCGGATAGTGAGAACAGCAGTAGTGAAGCTGCAGCAGATAAAACCTTGTATGCTACCACAGAGGCCGCAGCAACCAACGCTGAAGCCGAGACCGATCCCACTTTGGTCTTGGATGAGACTACACTGCTACAATTGCAGACCTCTATGGATGAGTTGGCTGCAGCACAGGCCGCTGTCACTGCCCAAACCTCGGTTGCACACGAGTTGCCAACCACTACGGAATACAATTACAATGCTGGCAGCGATGACGTGGAACAAACGGAGAGTGCCACAGACAGCACCGAAAATGAGGATACCACCGAAGGTGCGCTGGCAGCTGGCGCTGATTATCCCACCACCACAATTGATCCACTCACCGACGCCACCGACTCCGACGACCAATTCGTTGCAGCACGCTCCAACAACAACATAGCAGCAGCCTCAATCAAAGCCGAACCGGAGGACTTGAATGGTGGTCTTACCACAATTGGCAGCCAACGCACGTTAACCACCAGCGGCAAATTGACAAAGACACGCGCCACCAAGAGACCCGGTTCTGGCGGTATTACCAAAACGGGACATACCTCGAAACGTGGCCAGAAACCTGGCACCACTGCGAGCCTGCACCGCCAACCGGCCAGCAATAAGCAGAAATTGGCCACAACCACCACGCAACCACTGCAAACCTATCATCATCAACAGCAGCCACAACAACAACAATACGTGCACAAACAGCCACTGCTGCAATATCAGAAGCCCCAAACGGCGCAACTGCCGCAGTCCGCTTCCTCGCCCATGTACCAAGCGCACAAGGTGTCTGCGTTGCCGCCTGTCACACAGTCCACCGATAAGACTTCAGCTGCCGCCGCCGCCGCTGCTGCTGCCGCCGCGGCTTCCACAGCCTCCATCGCTTCGCTGCCATCCACTTACTCCTCCACGCCGATCACTACCACCTTGGCCAACAACTATGGCAATGCCAATAATAATAATGACATGGACTACGAGCCCCAAGTGAATACGTCGGCGTTAATTGATAGCCTGAATCATGCACGCGAGGAATTCTACCAGCAGAAGCAAGGCGTCAGCAACAAGGATAAGGTGAGTTCACTACTCTTAGCCTGGGTAAGGCGCGGGCTTTTAATGGGTGGGATAGGGGTTACGGGCAGCGCTAGTTGCGTGCGCGCTTATGTGTGAAATGGTGTCACACTTGGCGGCAATTGGACACTCGCTGAGATGTCTGACAGCGATAGGCCAAGTTGGCTGTGCTAAGTCCACACACCTACTCGTGTGTCTTATTAGGTTCACACCCGTTAATGGGTATGAATACTATTTATGGCAGACACTGCTTATTATTTGCTTTTTTGCTTAGAAAATTGATATATTATAATTAACTATATTTTTAATGCGACTTCATTTTCGACTCACGCAATAAATGAAAGCTTTGAAATTAGGCGGTTAAAGGCGCTTGCGGCTCTAATACTAAAAACCGTTATGAATTCAGAAAAAAGCTTATAAATCTATTAAATCTTCTACATTTCGTTTTAACTCCTCTTTTTAGAAGGTTTTCATATAGATTTCTTATAAAATAATGAAGTAAGTGAGATTGGTGACATTTTTAAAAAATTTCAGAAGATCGAATAGTAGAAGTCGGAAAAATAGGCTTGCCTGAAATCACACCTTTTGATAACGTAGAACGGCTTTAAAGTCATCTTTTCAATTAACTGAAGACGCTCAAATTAGTTGTAGTGATTCCGTATGCCTGGTTAAGGTAAAGATGCCATTTTAAAATTAAAATATTTTTTATCAAATCAGACACGCAATTACATATGAAGAACTTAACAAGAATTAAAATCTAAATTTTTAATTGGAAACCACATTTTGAGGTGAGAATCTCTGAGTATTTTGAAATTTTTTTTTTTGATCTGGGAATTTATTCTGAAATAAATAGATTGATATTCATAATTATTAGAAGCATAAAAAATATATGGATCACTAGTTTAGTTAAAAAGTTTCCAAACCAGAACTTCATTTTAATTGGTCGATTCTTGTTTAGCAGCATAAGCTCTAATAGTCCGATCTCAACATTTTTTTCGGAGATTGCATTTTCAAATTCTTCTTCTTTATTGGCGTAGACACCGTTCATGCGGCAATAGACAAGTTTACAACAGCGCGCCAGTCATTTTCCGTTCTTTGGTGCCAATTGGAAATTCCAAGTGTAGTCAGGTCCTTCTACACCTTGTCTTTCCTACAAAGTTGAGGTTTTCCTCTTCATCCATTCGGCCAACGTGACCTAGCTAGCGTAGCAGCTGTCTTTTAAGACTGAACTAAATATGTCGCCTCATCGATCCGTCGAATGGGATATTCGCCGTTGCCAATGCGCAAAGGACCATAAATCTTCAGCAGAATCTTTCTCTCGAAAACTTTTAACATCGACTTATCAATATCATCGGCGTACGCCAGCAGCTCTACACTCTTTAGAAGATGGTACCTTTTCAAATTGGATTATAATATTTGCTAAATTTTGTGAAGAAATCTTGTAAAATACCAAAAATGTGTCTGATTTTGATCGTTCAGTTTTTCAGATCGGTATCTCTGATCCGGGACAGGAGGACATGGCTAAATAAACTCAGCTCATCATGCTGATTATTTACATATACATATATATTGCATAGGGTCTCCGAAGTTTAATGATTAAAATGTGATCTTTGGTCAAATAATCGGTCACAAGCGTCAAATCGAATGTTGGATTCTGAGAAATTTTTGGTGGTCAGTCAATTTGTGCGGTACAAACCGTGCACACACCTTTCGTAACCCCAAATTTTTGGTCAAAATGCGATAAATAGAGGTTTTGAAGATGTTCAATTGCATTTCCACGAATTTCAATTATGATTTCGGCTGATTTTTGATGAATTCATGCACAGTCTCGATGGAATTCCCGGTAATCACGGATTTTGAATGGCCCACATGTTGATTGTCATTTATGTCCTCACGACCACTTTGAAAACGTTGAAACCACTCGTACACTCTGCTACGGAATAGGCAATCATCGCCATAAACTTGTTTCATCAATTGCAACATTTCGGTAAAAGTTTTACCAATTTTAAAACAAAATTTAATGTTGGCCCTTTGTTCGAAGCTCATTTTCGCACCGATAACACAAACCTACTGATACTTAAAACGCAATAACTTCACTTCCAAACAATGAAATGTCATGAAATTCTCACTGGACAATCGATAAAAATAGCAGATTCTAACGCACCAACATATAGATGGCGCCAACAGGGGGCGCTAGATTCAAAAAGTCCTGTTTACTTGGGAACACACCTTGTACGAAACCCGCAGAATTCTTCTCTTGTAGACTAGCTAAATTTCACGTTTAAATTATGTTTCCTGCATTTTAGAGCTTTTCAATTCTAAATCTTTTTTAGAAAAATGTTCTTGACGCTCAACAAAAGTAAGTCCAGTTCACCGACCAATCTGACACTTATATCCATAGTACCAGCATACTCCATAATGTGCCTTGTATATTTATATGTATGTTCAAAATAACTCCCGTGAAATTATGAGATCAACCAAAACATGCACAAATACACACACAAGAAGTGGCAAGCCACTGCAATAAAAGCACGTAACAGTATCTATTGACTGAGGCTAGAGTAGTGATTGCCTGCCAAGTAATACAACAAATATGTGCAACACCAGCAACAACATCGACAGCGTTATAAATGCGTGTAGCGCAAGGCAAACGATTGTTTCGGTGAATGCCACTTGTTGCAATCGAACAAAACCGTTTCACAACAACAAAAACAGCAATAGCAACAACATGCAAGCCAACAACAAAAACAGCAACATTTAATGCAACCAATGCCATGGAGATAGTTGCAACTGCATTCGACTATTATTGCTGTATTTTCGATTCAACAATGTTGTTGTTGCTGTAGTTGCTATGAATTGATTGTGATTGCTCGGCACTGAACTCGTGGCCTTACCGTCGCGCTGCCGCGCGGGAGCAACAAAGTAGAAATTATGAAGAGATATTCTTGCCGCATATTTCTGTGTGTGTGTATGTGTGTGTGTGTGCCGCAATATTTGTTGCAACGCTGTGTTGCTTTGCGCTGATGCTGGTGCTTTCAAAGTAAATCGATTGTCATAAAAGCGGCTATACATATATACTTCTTTATGTACGCAGGTATACATACATATACATAGTCATTGACAACAACAACAACAACCGTGCCCGAAAGCAATTGTTATAAACGTACGTATAAAAGCACAGTTTGCACTGGCGAACTAACGGCAATTGTAATATCAACTGCAGCAAATAGCATAATGGCACATCAATAAACAACAGTAATGAAACAGTTGAGGACAAGTACTCGCTACTCGTTGCGCTCTTCTGTGCCTGTACAATGTATTTATATGCTCTCGCGCATCTATTCGTCTGTGGCGAAGCAGAATTCGCACACAAGTGCTAAAAGCAAATCGTACGCCGCATTAAAGAAGAGTGGAAATACGGTTGATCGATTGTGCACAGACGTTTATGCCACACTGTAGACGGTATAACTGTATAGGCATACGTTTTTATATACTTACAGTAATAGTATAAGTACAAAAATGTTCATTGCAACAAATATTAGAAAGTTATGTCTATGTAATATTAGCCACACCGAAATGACGCAGGAGCTCTGCAAGAAATATAACGGTGTCGCAGTATATGTAGCTAAGGTCACGTGCAGCAAATTACAAAAAGTTCAAAGTGAGAGATGTAGAGCTAGGTATACAGAAATAATTAAATATTCAAAGGTTCTTTCACGGAGCTCTTCAGCAAAATTTATTCGGAAAAAATATTGCCGGAATCGAAATAAAAGATTAAAATATATAATCATAATCCAATGTCATCACCAGTTTCGAAGTACTCGCTATATTTATATGTTTAAGTATAGCCTGAGCAGGGTGTATTAGGCTTGATACGAAGTTTCTAACACCCAGCAGTAAATGTCAGAGGCTCTATAAAGTATATTCATATATTGTATAATGAAAAATGATTATCGTGATGTGCCGATTGAGCTATCTTCGTTTCCCAGTCCGTCCGCGTATGTGTGAACGTACGTAAGTTCCCCAGTTCTTGATATACCGAACTGAAATTTTGGACACCTGCTTTCCTCCCCAAGAAGCAACAAATTTTTTGGAACCACCGTATAGAATCAATATATCATATGCTATAGCTAAAAAAAATGCTATAATCTCCGAGCCTTAAACTAAACTATCGAGATTAAGATAAAGATCTTTACAAAACCGAAATTTTCGTCAAGCTAAAAGTGAACAATGACGATTGTGTTTGCCAATATCATCAGAGGCAATAAAATTTATTTTTAGACTTCAGAATCAACTTCCCAACTTGGGTGGAGAAGGTTATGATGTATCGAAATCTCTTCGGTCTATGAAAACTCGAATCTACAGGATGGGCCATATAAAATTTTAAATTTAAAAAGCCAATAAAAAAAAGGCTTGATATTTTTCAAAGGTCTAACGTTTATTTAATAGGTTGTTTTATGAAATTTATTTGTGGAAAACAATTTCAGACAAATGACCACCACGGCTGAATTTACAGTAGCTTATCCGATCCACCCAATTTTGGAGTACTTTCTCGATGGTTTCAGGCCTTATGGCAGCTACAGTAGCTTGAATCTTGTACTTTAGATCTTGAATTGTTTCTGGATGGTTGGCGTAACATTTATTTTTAACAGCTCCGCACAGAAAATAGTCCAACGGAGCTAAATCGCAGCTTCTGGGAGGCTAATTCACCTCACCTCTTTTGCTGATTATGCGATTTTCGAAAATAGGGCGTAAAAGATTGAGTGTAGCGTTTGCTGTATGGCACGTGGCGCCGTCCTGCTGGAACCAAATGTTGTCCAAGTCTTCCTCTTCAATTTGTTTGAAGAAAAATTCAGTTAACATTGCGCAAAGTTGTTCGCGGAATGTTTAATTCTTGCGATCGACGGCGAGTTGATGTGGATGGATTCTCACTAACATTTTCAGCCACAGTCGCAATATTTTCGGTTGAACGCGCGGGAAATGATCGTTGACGTTTTGATTTATCCACCAAGGAGCCAGTTTCACGCACACGCTTGACAAATTGTTGCACAAATTCAACTGATGGCACTTTTTGTCTGTTCATTTTTTTCTGCCAAATTTCTCACAGTTTCTCACCACTTTGGAAAAAAGTTTTCAATATTTCACAGTTTTCTTCTAGTGAATAGCGACCCATTTCGTAAATTTTAGACTTTTTACTGAATATCTGTCACTTTCCGAATGGTATTTGACGTTTCCAATGTCGAAATATAGATAATTCAAATTTAAAACGTTAGATGGCCCACCCGTTACTACTACAAAATGAAAATATAATATCGTCTAAATAAGATTATGGCAAGGACCACTCACATAAAAAATAACGCCTGCAGATTTAGATTAGCATCTCACGCTTTCAGATTAACGTTGCCACATTATTCTTATATTTTTTGTCAAATTTTCATTTTTTTATTTCTCTCACTATTTCTACTCGCCATACGTTCTTTGCATTTCTGTAGCTGCGATTTCTTTGCTTCATTTGGAGTCTCAAAAACTTCAAGTACTATTAATTTCTTAAGGGGGGAGCCTGCTTTAGAGTCTCCAAAAAATCGATTTTTTGAGGATTTTTTTGGGAGGGAAAGAAATAATTGAGTAAAGCGAAATTTCTAGGTTTTATAGTTACATATTTCAACACCATTCCCAAAATTTTTAGTTTTAACTTAATTAACTTAAATCCAAAAAAAAAGTGTAAAATTTTAAAAAAATTTTAAAAAAAGGAAAACAGGTGGTTTTTGACAAAAAAAAAATTCGAGTTTTTGAAGCTTCTAAAGCAGGCTCTCCCTTAATACAAAATTTCAGCACTAATAAGGGTTAAAAGGATTTTGAAAACCCATAAAGAGGGAGCAAAGACAGATATTTATAGTTAGAAAGTGCATATTGATGAATAATGCTGCCATATTTTCCAAGTTGTCGCTATTTCAATTTACATGTTGCGAGAGTATAAAAATATATAAGTTAATATAATAAAAATATTAAAGAATTTGATAAATTACATATTTTCTCCCACTTTCATTAATTCGCAACACCTTTATTATAATAGCCTGATGCGCGATTGCTCATCGTAAGCACCTGGCAGTCTCTAACAGCACACATTGAAACAAAGACAGAAATCAAGAAAACTCGCCAATTTCGATCCGGCAAACCGCAGTGGGTGTTGCAATGAGCGCCGACGACTTTTTCCAGCTTTCCATTAGCCATTGCACGCTTTGTTTGGCGCACACTGTGTCTTTATGCAAGCACATTAATATGCTGTTGTCGTTGTTGTTGTTATTTCTTTTGTGTTTTTGTTTTGAGAATCCAAGTGTGGTTTGCAATTTGTTACTACTGACCTATAAATTTAATTCATTCGCTATGGTCAATGCCAACGGCATTTGTGGTGGTGGAGTGGCCGTTGCCACATAAATTATCCGCGCCAGCATGTCTTCTGCCTGCCCGCGCCTGCAGCAACGCCAAATGCCGCTGCGGAAAACCACAAAAACGCTGAGTGTGGTGCTACAGCTACATCCTCGCTGATTTTTGTTATTACTGCTTTTATGTATGTGTGTGTGTGGAACTGCTTGCGTCGCACACTTCAATGGACATTAGTGCCAATATCTGCGGACAGTATGTGTCTGCAACGTCATCATCATTGTTTGATATTCGATAGAAAATTCTCTCGTTGGCAATTGTAATGCAATCGCAACGGCAATAACAACAAAAAAACACTGACAATTGTTGCTGCAACAACATCGCCATCACAATTGTGGCAAACCATGAACTATTAATAAAAATGTCAATGTGCTGGTGGCATGCCTCACGTTCACCTACACTTGTTGCTGCCACTGTCGTTGCTTGGACATTCGCGTTATTTTTGTTGGCCAACAAGTCACACACTCATTCAGCGCCAATTCGCAATTCACCAACCATTCATTCGAAGCCTGCGGCTGCCACACACACACTCACATACTTATGTACATATAATTACACACACGACTTGTGTCGTTGGTACACTTCTGTTCGGCGGCAGCAGCTGTTTTATTATCCCACATTCTTGCCTTGTCGACCGTCAATCGGCAGAAAGCGGTATTTATGGTTTATTGTCGATGGAAAAACGTCTTTATTGGACTTACCTGCAAAGAGATGAAAGCGTAGAAAAATCTTTAGCATCTTACGGTGACAAATATGGAAAAGCAAAGCAAAATGTTTCAATAATACTAAATGGCATTGGTTCTTTGGTTTTCATTGTTCGACGCTTAAGACAAAGACTAAAGTATTTTTTAATTAAAATAACAAAGACCGGTTGTAACGGCTAACTGTTATTAATTTGCTGCTCATTGGTGTCTATTGTTTTATATTGAGGGCATGGCGAGCAGGTGCTCATGGCTTTATTGTCTAATAATGAATGTAATATACTTAGCAAATTATTATTTTTATTATTTGAATAATTAGTTTCATATTTTTATCCAAATTAATATTGCGATTTAATTTAAAAAAAAAATCAAAATTTCTGAGGGGTGGCAACCATGTTCTAATTTTTGCTGAATTATATATATATTTTTTGTATAAAATGCAAACTCTCCACTGCAATTTTTAATAAATTAATTAGTATAAAAAAAAATTAAAAAAGGTGGCAACGCTATGAAAATATTTTTGATAATAAACGAGTTTTTTAAATTAACCGCTATTGCACAATTGGTTTAAAGTTTTTTTTTCATATTATATGAATTTTTTTAAAACATCTGGCAACACTTTTTAAGTAATTTAATATACATACATATGTAGATATCGACTTCAAAGATTTTTAATTCAAAGAAAAATACAAACATTGCACTACAATTTTTAATAATTTAATTAGAACAAAAAAATTGAAAAAGGTGGCAACGCTATGAAAAATAATTTTGCTATAAATGAGTTTTTGACGCTTACCAGTATTGCAAAATTTAATTACAACTTTTTATATACAAATTTTTATTAAAACGTCTGGCAACACTTTTTTAAGTAATTGCATAAAGATATCAACTCCGAAGGTTTTTAGTTCAAAGATTAAATGAAATAATATTAGTCCAATCCAAACCTAACATCACATATAACTTATACATTAACGTGTTAAATAGAAGAGCTTAAAAAGAAGCGAAGAAAGTTCTTCTCCCTAACCCTATCATTTTGTGCCATAACACCATATTTCACTCTAACCTTAATCTCCATGTTTATGCATTGCATATTTCAACAGATTTTCACTTTGTCTACCACATAGCGTAGATCATCAGTCTAATGTTAGCTATAACGGCGTTCTAGTGCCAGTAATCAGCGCCTAAGATAATAATGTGAAAAAGTGTCAGTTTCAAGTTGATCGATCGTCGCAGACACAAACCGCAGCAGATTTAGTTGTAGCTACCGACTGTGGTCAAAGCCGGTACACACAGATGTACACACATGTATATGTACGTATGCGTGTGTGTTGTTGTAAAACAAAAGTGTGTCACCAGCTGTGCGGCTACAAATGGCACATTGGTTGGCCGGGAGAGCTTTGTATTTAGAGCGCTGCTGCTGCTCCCCGTACACTGCAGGGCCCCAAATACCACAGAGACAAAGCCGTTTTTAGTTACAGTATTTAGCTGTTTGGAAGTAACTGTTCTACAATAGTGTGTGAAGAAAGAAGAAGTGAAAAGAAAACGATTTTAGTACAAAATGAAGTAAGTTACTCATCTAATGAGTCTTTCTTTATCTCACTATTGTAAGCTCTCGACATTTTTCGGTCTCCGCTTCACGCAAATGTCAAGCTAGCAAAGATCAAAGGGCGCAGCTTGTAGAAAATGTGCATGGAAATTTCGTATTATCATTTTTTGTGATTTTCTTTCAATTTCCAAATTAATTTTAGCGCTCAAAGACCTGGAAAGTTCAGAAAAATGCGTGCAAATGTAAAGAGGGGCTTTTTCTATAGAAATGTTTACAACCAGCGTGTGTGCACTCGAACTCCCTTAGTGACCACGCTGCCGCTAAGCGCGTAGCACTCAAAAGCAACAACAAATTGTGTGGGCGCCGTTCGTTTGACTCCAGCAATCGCTTTGTTTTTATCCGATTTTTCGTGCCCACAAATTCACTTTCTTTATTATTTCGTGTCATTTGACAAAGGGCAACAACACTTTTCGTTTTCGCCATGACGATGGTGTGTGTGTTTATAAGTTGCGATACAATTATGTAGAATTATAATGTCATGCCCGGTTGATTGATAAAATCGTCAAATTATTGCTGTTGACTGAGTTCGTCGCCCACACGCAAGTGAGGAATATTCATAGATAGAGCTAATAAATAAGCTAGTGCAAAGTGGTTGCCATAATGAGAAGAGAAATGGTGAACAAAACCAATTTAGAGTTCACTAACTGATAGGCACTGCTAAATTTTGGGGGTGTGTTAGATAATGACGGCTCTTAGGGGCAGGAACTGCGACAAGAGGGAAAGGAGCAAGCTATTCCGGTTTGTTGATTGCGAGAGTATTTAGAGTAAAGTGTAAAATTAAAAATAAAATAAAATAATATAATATAAAAATAAATACAAATATTATCTGCTTCTGATGGTGCACAATTTCTCTCTCATTGGAAAGCAGGCTGAACTTGGACAACTGCTTACTTCAATTGTTGACATTACAGTTCCGAATTAAGAGGGGAGTAATTGAAAGTAGATGACCATCGCGACCTAACTGTAAAATGTTGCGTATTTTCTCTAAGCTGGTGTACGACTTTTGCGGGTGTTCAAACAATACTTAATCAAATAAGCGCAAAACTGTTTGAGAAGTTTGTTTATACCGAAATCTTATTTTTCCAATGCTAAATTGAGTAGCCCAACCGCACTTACTTACATATAATAGGTTGTCAAAAAAGTCTTGCGGTATTTTTATTGAATGATTTATTGAATTTATTGAAATGGTTTATAACGGTTTGATGACTCATGCCCAGCTCTTGACCGATGCTACGGCTGCTACTATGCCGGTCTCTTTTGACCAATTCAGCGATTTTATCGCAATTTTCGACGACAGGCCTTCTGGAGCGTGGCGCATTTTCGACCACCTCTACACCAGAACGAAAACGTTGAAATCATCGTTGTGCGTTGGAAATGGGAACTGTATCGGGTCCATAAACTGCACAAATTATTGGCGGCTTGAGATGCATTTTTGCCTTTATCGTAGTAGTACTGTAAAATATGCCGTTTTTTCTCTTTATTTTGCTTCATGTTTGCGACGCTATAACTCACGAACGACTTAAAAGAAACGATAACAAAAACGTGTTAGCGCGTGAAATGAGCTTTCCAAAAAGGTATATCTTGACCCGATGCGACGAATAAAACTAGAACTACGCGTTTTCAGCGCCAACTAGCGAAAATATCGCAAGACTTTATTGACAACCTAATATAGTGCGAGATAAAGATGACTTTTCATACCTTCAAAATAACTTCCTCGTGCTATTTCACTTTGAAATATACTACTTCATGCTTGTTTGAGAAAAAATAAATTAGAGCAAGTAGGAAAGGGCTTTTTTTCGTTATAACCGAACATTTTATACGCTTGCATCTTGCCGTGATTAATGCCGGTTATGTTACTTATATGGGATCTAGGGCAAGTTTTCACCCGATCTTACTTATTCTAAGCACAAATATGCACCGTTATTAGAAAAACACGTTCTCTCAACTTTTATTACGATAGCTCATATATTGCTCGATATGTGCAGTATAAAGTCCCCCAGAAGTTCGAAAATCTTTATATTTCATAAATGGGACCTAAGAGATGTATTGACCCGATTCAGCCCATTTGTAACACACAGATATACTATTATCAGGAAAGGATTCTCTCCAAATTTTTATTATATATCTCACAGGTTGACCGATACTTTCGGTGAAAAATTAAGTATAGGCAATGGGGCTAATATATTCGGCACCTAGAGGCCTGAACCGTTTTGGTTCAATTTAAACATTTTTTGATCAGAGAAAGCATATTTCAAAGGCACCTTTTGCGCAAATTTCTATACTAGAAAGTGAAAAAACCGAATGAAATTTGAAATTGTGTATTTTTAGTATAGGCGTGGTTGTAGTTCGATTTCGCCGATATTCACACTGTAACATAGGAATATTGGAAAAATCGTATACACCGAATTTGGTTGAATTCGGTCGAGGAAGTCCTGAGATATGTGATTCTATCTAAAGAAGGGCGGTGCCACGGCCATTGTCCAAATTTGACCCGGCTTCTTTTAAGTCCTCTCATACCCTCTCGCGGCTAAAATTTAATGGCTCTGGCATATTTAGTTATTGACTTATCGCGCTTTAAGTAGTTTTTAACGGTACCGGATTTCGGTATGGGAAGAGTTTTCATCCAATTTCATCCATTTTCACACTGTTGGTAGGGGTTTTTATAATATTTGCTTGTTCTTGTAGCTTCGGTGGTTTAGGAGATATGTATATTGCACCTATTGCTTGGCGGACCCACGCGCTCTTTTTCACAAATTTTAGCTCACAGATATGCCATTCTACTGCGACCACCTGAGCCGAATTACGGTTTTATTTCGTATTTAATGCTTTGTTATGGCTAAATGGCAGTTTGTGGGCTTAGGATATCTTAATTTTTACTAAGTTTTCGTTGCACAAACGGACGAATGGACGGACAGACAGAAAGTCAACCCGTCTCATAACCCTGATCATTTCTATACATATAACCTTATATCTACCTCGAATATATTGAGGTGATACAAACAACCGTTAGGTGAACAAAACCATTATGCTCTGTAACAACAAGTTGCAAGAGTATAACTAGCACGATATAACTCTTGGGCTCATGCATTAAATCATTGACCCCTTTGTTCTTGTGATAAGTGTATATGATTTTACAGTTTAATTATTCTACAGCTGTCTTTTTCTAATTGCTGAAGAATCGCAACGCTGCATTCCACAACATAATGAAATAATTAAATTAACAACTTCATTCAACAAGCAAAACAACAAGCGAGTCCTTTCACCGTAACAACCGAAGCGCACTAATGACCGCAACAGCATTCTGGCTGCAAATAACTCGGCAATTGGAGGACAAATAAGCGGCAGCCACTACAACTGCTGTTAGTGAATAGAATTTTAATTGGCACAATGCACAATTAGACAGTTAGTCAGCCGAAACAAGCAACTACAACAAAGAGCGGGCACTGGCGCACACATAGCGGTTGCCAGCAAAGCTTTATGTCTCGCAAAATGGCAAATGGCGATTTGACATGTGGCACACAGCAGCGACACATATGTATGTGTGTGTGTGCGCACAATGAATTGTAAGCGCACAGTTAGTTGACTGTTTGATCGCATGTCGTCGGCATTTAGTCGAACTTTCGCCTCTATCAATGGCCAATCAAAAATAAATCATGCTCAGAACAAGAATTCTTTTACAAAAACAACATTATTTGCAAGCGCTGTCGGCAGCCAATCAAAATACAAGCCAACAACTCAGTGACTTTCTACAATGTACTAATTTCTATAGAAAATTTCCGCTGTCCCGTTGCATTAATGCAAAATAAATAATGGTTCAATAAAACTTACATTCTAGCCGGCTAACTACTGCTTGATTAATTAATGGAGAAGGAGGCTTTTGCCGCAATGTCACTTCCACTTAACGGGCAACTATCAAAGCCACAAAATGGAATGGCAATGGTGTGCTTTCAGTTGCGCATGCGCAAATGACGCTTGTCTAATTGTTGCGGTTTTTATTGAGTGGTAGTTACTTACTAGGCCGTTGGCTTTTGCATGTGTTGTAAAATGTAAAAATGTAGATGTATGTATGTGCAATGCATTCGGTTGACTGGAAAATGGTTTATTTCAAAGCAATATTAGAAAGTTCCGTTAAATTTAAATTTAAGACAAAGAGGGTTAAATTTATTAGATTAATATTCAAATTATTATTTTTTTTTTTGAAATCTGGATTATTAAAAAAAATATATATTTTTTTATTCAAAAAAAAAATTAAATTTTTTTTCAATTTATAATCTCAATTTATAGCAAAAAAAATAAAATTTACATTTTTCGCGATCGCATACTTCTTTAATCTACCATTTTTAACTAGAGCCCTCAGAGAAAATACTCATATTTTATTTTCAAATCGGCATTTAAGTGTGGCCTTATATAGTGAACAGTAAGAAAGTACCGTGAAATCTGCACACAAATCACTTCCAAGCCTTTCAAAATATGGAAAGAAGAGAAAGATAAAAGAAAGGGTGGCATATACCAGCAAACTACTATCAAATGCATCGATCTGCACAAGCGATGAATCAAATTTAAGCGAGCGATAAAACAAAAGCGCCACAGGCAAAATAAAAAATATGTCAAATGGGTGCACTGAAAACACAAATCAGTGCAGTAAAACAAAAAAAAAAAAAAACAAGAGCGTTCCACTGGTGGACCAATAAGATCGACCAGAAGCAGATCGGCTAAAATCATTTCCACCAAATCATTACCATATAAGCCGGGATAAAACCAACCGTTTGGTTTGTCCTCACCGCCAGAACAATGCTTTTGTTCCGGCTATTAATGCAAACCAGCTGTCACAGCGATAACTGTTTGGCGCTGGAGCTGCAAGCGAGCGCATATGAGACTCAGCTGGCGATTGTCGCCCAACGCGACGCTTTAGCTCGCTTGCTTTATGCTTTACGCCGCTTTGACTTTTTAGGTTACCACATACGCACACACTTGTATGAGCAATATATAATATAACCAAATTTACAGTAACAATGAAGTTGGCTTGTTTCCTAATACTTGGCGTTTTCTAATTTATCTTGTTTACATTTGTTTAGTTTATAATGTTTGCTTTGATTTGCGCCTCCACTGCCTTAGCAACTAAGTGGCACCAAATCCACATACACATGCATATATATGCCGGTGCGGTGGCATGTGAATTAGTAAACAAAGTTCGCTGCTTAAGTCTTTCGTTTTGAATGCCCACGCGAGCACTTGACTTCCAACGCCCGGCGCGCTATTTCATTTTCATTTTCAATCTATGCTAACACGCTTTGTAGGGCAGCAGCTGTTAAACTTGCCGCCGCCACCACCGTCAAGTGCGTCTTAAGCGATTTCGTATGCGCTGTTGGGTTTTCATAAAAGACACCACGGCGCTGCATACTAATTTCACTTTTCGCTAAGTAAAAGTGCTGACAAGTGTTCTGTCGTACTTTAGGAATTTACATGCACTTCTTATGTATTTATAATTTTGTTTTTTGTTGATTGTCTCTTTCTTTTCCGATTTTTTTTTTTTTTTGACTTTTTAATAGATGTTTCAAGTGATAGTTTTCTTTAAGTGGGAGTTTAAAATAATTTCCACTGTGGGCTCTCTCTTGTTGATGTTGTAGGTAGAAGTTGTCTGGGGAATGCGACTTTCGTATTTATAAAAATAATGAAAATAAGATTACTCTTTGAGCTGTTGAAGGTTTTGAATATAACCTCCCTCTTTAATCTCTGAGTATTCTTGGCAATCTTTGTCTAAAAAAATTTAGAAAATTTTCATTAAAAGTAGTATCAAACGTGGTACCAATACTAGACTTAGCGTAGTAATTTTGGCACTATTTTTAATGAAATGTTTCTCATTTTCAAATTAAAATTCAAAACTATATTAGAAAGCTCTGTATTATAAACTTATATAATTATTTAACGTCCAAATACTATCCCTGTGTTTAGGAGTATTCTTATAGAATAGCGAACATTATTCCCTTTAAAGTGTTCCAAAGTGGGAAAAATTTCTACAGTTAAGATCTCATCTGATCAAATCAGTCTGGTAACAGTTCTAAATCAGCAACTCTCACCTAAATTGTGGTCTCCATGACATTCTTGGTGTTGAATGTTTGACTGGATTGCCAATTTTAATTATTTTTCATCTAATTTTATAGAATAGAATAGTGATCAGACGTCTTGAAACGCCAATTTATAAAAAAAAATACTACAATCGATATGATTTTTAGTTAGCCCTAATTTTCGAATGGCACGTGTATAAATTGGACAGTTGTGGAATCATTAGTTTGTGGATTAAATCATTTTGAGTTAAGCAACTTTTGTTTTGGTGAAAAAAATTGATAAAAAGAAATTTCGCGTGTCGATAAAATATTGCTTTTGAAGAAGAAAAATACAGTTGAAGCAAAAACTTGACTTGATACTGATTTTCTAGACACTGTCCTAGGATAATCAACCATGAAGAAGTTTAGACGTGGAGAAATGACCAATGAAGACGCTCAAAAGAGGTGGTTACCGACGACAACATCAAAAAAGTGCACAAAATAATTTTTGATGAATTTAAAGTGAAGATATTCGAGATAGCTGCCACTCTAAAAATATCAACTGAACGCTTACATCATATCATTCACTAATTTTTGGGTATGAAAAAGCTCTGTACAAAGTGGGTATCGGGCGAGCTTCTTTAAAAAAAAAAAAAAAAAAAACCGAGTTGATGTTTGAAGCAGTGTCTGGAGATATTTAAGCTCAATAAATCCGCGTTTTTGCGTCGATATGCGACAATGGATGAAACATCATCCATCATTTCACTCTGAAGTCCAAGCAACAGTCATCCAAGTGGACTGCATACGATAAATGCGCTACAAAGATTGGCAAAACGCAACAGTCGGCTAGCGAGGTTATGGTATCTTGATTTTGGGATGCCCATTCCATTTTTTTACTACTTTGCAAAAGGAAAGACCATTAAGTAGCTTTATTGGACCTTTTAAAGGACGTAATCACCGAAAAACGGTCGCATTTGTAGACAAAGAAAGTGATATTTCACTAAGACAATGCACCGTGCCACAAGACTTCTTTCTGAAAAAGTTTTTCATAAAAAATGCCTCCGAATACAAATTATGGCTTAATCAGATTATTCCAGAAATTGGATCTCCAGCACTTTGGATAAGATTTACGAGTTCGAAGAGTCAATGAATATGAGAAAAGAAAAAGAGTTATTGTGTTGTAAAAAGGCTAATTTCAAAACGATATTGAACATTTAAAAAATAATAATAGTTTTAATAAAAAATAGCATGACTCACAAATTTTTCCAAATCAAGCAGAATTACAGCCATATACACAGTCATATTTTTGTAGACTGCATATTTCATTACCAAAAAAGTTAGAGCAACAACTTTTATCTTCAAATACAGACTAACTCATTCACTTATTATATTTATAAGGCACATAAAATATTTATGGATTTAACTAACAAAGCGCGATAGCGAAGTGCACGAGTGAATGAAAGTGACGGTCGCTAGTGCCGATGCCAAACTCTTTAGTTCTGGTCTATAAATTTTGCTTTCTAAATAAGGCACAGAGGCGCTCCTCCTTTCGATTGCGATACTGAAAAGCAGAAAATTGCGCGAAAGCAACAACAACACGATATAGATAAAAAGGAAAATCAAAACCAAAACACAATAAAAGAGGCAATGGAAAATAAATAAAAATAAAAAAAAATGAAATAAAAAGTAAAGCAAAAAATAAAATAAAAGATAAAGTAAAAAATAAGAAAAAAAAAGTAAAATAAAAATAAAAAAGGAAAAAACACTAAAAAAAATTGCAACAACAAAAGTCAGCGAGAACAGCACAGTAGTAGCTTGTTGGCGGTATTGAAATCGGCTGGCAGCGGCGGCACCCTGTTGCTTGCTAACTGCAACTTGCTGTGTGGCTTTCGTACATTTGACGCTATTTTATTTATTTTCCGCTTATTTTGCTTTATTTTTCTCATTTCGCTTGCTTTTTCGTGATTTTTTTATTTCATTTTACTTTAAAGCGGCACTTTTCCGCACCCGTGTCTTCCTGCTGCAATCGAAATCTACAAAATCTAGCCATGCGCTTGTGTGCAAAGTCAAAAGACTGTAACAACAACAACAAAAGCGTTGCTTAGAAACATTCAGCAGCGATTTCACTGCATTGATTTCCTCATCGAAAGCCATGAGCTACAAACGGTTGCCATTTAACGTCTAATAAAAGCCAATTTCGTATGCTTCTTTCACTGCTTGCAACCGATGGCATGCTACTGCTGTTGTTGTTTCTGCATTGCTTTTAACTGTCGTGCATGATTTGCAGCAGCCAACAACAGCAACAAGCACAAAATGAATAGGCAAAACACCTTTAACCCTTAGGCTCATTATTGCTTTGATAATACACACACACACAAATACACATATGTATGTAAGCATGTGTGTGTAGGCACATATAAAGTGGTTTCTTAAAGGCGCGGCGCCGCAAAACCGAAACGCATGCCTAATCAGTGCGCTGCATCTTAATTTGTGCGCGCCGGCTCTTTCCCAGCCGCAGCCGCAGCCGCAGCCGAAGTCTTGTAGATTTGTAAGACTGTGCGCCAACATCTTTCTCCCAGCGCTGGATTTTCCACCCTCATAGCGCTGTGCTGTGCGGATCCTGCAACTATTTTTCTCATACTTTTACTGGGCAACGCGAAGAATGCTGCTTTGATTTCTTTTTCTTCTGCTTCTTTTTGCGTTTTCTAATTTTTTGTTTGTTTTCGTTTTCCTTACCTCGCCGAGGTAGCGCTCCCACCATTACAAGCTTGCAGTTTGCTGCATTTGTTGTTGTTATAACTCTGTAAATTAACGTTTTTCTTTCGCTAAAAAAACTTTCCAACACACACACTACCACTTGCACACACACATCTACACATATGCACTCCCTAGTTGCGCTCCCTAGCTGCCGCGGGAATGCCTAGTTTTAGGCTCTGCGCCCGGCCTCCGAGACGAGGCAAAACGAAAGCAAAACACACGCAAAGTTCAAAGTTGCCAGATTTATCATGCTGATTGCGGCATTGACCAGACAGCGTACAATGCGGAATGTTTCTCCGCTTTGCCCCGCGTAAGCCATCGGCACCTCAGTCAAGTCGCTGCTTAGGTCGGTGTTTTCCACAGTGTGCATGTGAGTGTTTATGTGTGGTTACTTTGCTGATTTAAGGGTTTTACAACTTCGTCTGCTTTTTGGCTTTTTATCGCGCAAGTTTCAGTTTTTGCTTTTATTTCGCTCTTCATAAATGAGTGTGTAGATGGCTTATCGCTCGATAAGCAACCACTAGAAATTGCTTAGATATTTATTGGCATTTTATGGCGTTTTGCTGTTGTTGGCCAGCAAATGCTGTTGTTGCTGTTGCTGTTGGGAGTAGCGCAAATGAGCCGCGCGGTTGTTTGATGCCAGATAAGCCGAGGAGGTAGCTTGTAAGCACTTTTTTCACCACAATCTTTTTACATTTCTAATCTTGGGTTCGGTTACCGATGCCACCACTAATGCCGTTGCTTTGCCACGGGATGGCAGGGGAATATGTGATCAAAAAAGACAACGCTGTTAAATTCCTTATTGCAGAAAAGTGCAGCGCTACCGAGTTGGACGGTCGTTGGTGCCGCAGCTGGAAGTTTAATGTACGATTTTTATTTCCCTGAAACTCAGAAAGATGCAAACCGATTAGCTACTGTTGTTAATGGGAAAGCAAATAAAGTCATAACTTTTTTAATTATTTTCCTCGGCATGCTTAGTTGAACACAGCTAATTTTGGGTTAATTAGCGTATAAAAATATTGATTTAAGTGCTTGATTTCACCGCGATAAACGAACTCATACAAGAACATTTTTCATGTTGCAGCAGCTGTATTAGAATCACTAGTTTTTAGAGACTGACGAATAGAACAAACAACTGGAATATATATGTCTAGTACTTTGATAAGAGAGCGCAAGCAGAAAGAGCAGAAAAGTGGCGAATCGAGAACAGCTAAATACACCTACGTTAATGACGATAACATCAAAAAGCTGAACTTCGCGAAATCGTCATATTGGCAACGGAAAGATAGCAAAAGATCGCAACATTTCCTAAAGATGGACTGAACACATTTTGGTTAATGTTTTGGGTATGGAGCGTGTCACGGCTAAACTCGTGCCAAAAGACCTGAAAGCGACGACAGATCCTAGCATTATTTTGACTGGCTTTTTAAACAAACACGAAACGAGAGCCATTGCTCAGCCGCCGCATTCATCAACTTGGTTTCCTATGAACATTTTTCTATTTTCGATACTGAAAAATTCGCTACGAGAAATGTTCCTTGAGAGCATTGACCTAATATATAAAAATTGCAAAAACAATCATAAGGGCAACAAACTCAGGATGGTATACCCATTTATAACCGACCACCATCCACATATTGGTATAAAAAATAATTATAAAATTGTTAATCTGAGCTATTAATATTATGAATAAACAAGGTGCATCACATTAATCATTAATTGCTTTAATAAATTATTCCGACAAAAAATCATTTTTTCGCCTGCCTTTTGCCTCCTCACTCATTCACAGCACATTCATATGTATGTATATATTAATGTACGGACGCTGATTTGTTGTTCGCACTTCAATTCAATGCTTCTGCACTGCGCCGCAGCAACGTGTGGCAAGTGAAAGAGGGCGTGGCATGACATGACGCAGCGCCTATCAGTTAGCGCTGTTATAATTTCACAGCAGTGGCATAATCGATTTGTAGTTCGACAATGATTTTTAGCAACACAGCGTGCAACAAGCATTTACTATTTGCACAGCAGAGGTTGCATGTTGCCAGCTGCACTTTGTTATTTAATTGCGATGCGTCGTTCACATGTTCAGAGGCGGAAAACGAGCTTTGCTTTTGCCTGACTGCCGCTTCGCCTGGCTCACTGCGTCGATTTGGCAACAATGAAAAGCAAATACGAGTAGTCCCAACTCGCCCGCTTGCCAGCGAATCGAACGCACGTCAGCCGCTCATTTATCATTTCAATTGTATTTGTATTTTGCCATTTGTAAAGTTGGCTGCCAAATTGCTGGTTTCGTGTCGATGGAATGCAATGCAGTAGCACTTAATAACTTTAAAGGAGTGAATGTAATGCAGACATATATAGATGTATATACACTATCGGGAATACAAAAATAAGACAAGTCTAAAGGTGATCAGCTTTAACTGATGAGTAAATAAAGGGGATTATTAAATGTTATATATACAGTTTCCTAAAATTTTTCAGTTTGAAAATTATGTGAGTAACCAATAAATTAGTTACCAAGTTTACCAATTAATTACCTACTACATCGTAGCTCGAAAATTTTTTTCTTTCTTCTATAATGATCCGTTCGTATTAGCTTTAATAAAAGAAACGGTACCTTTATATGAGCTAGAGCCGATATGTTTATTCCCGTATTTAGTCAGAGATATTTAAATAATATATATCACAGATATATATGTATATATTTTCTCAATCTCTATTATATTTTCTTTGTTTTATATTTTCAGGTATGTAAAAAAGTTTATTAGTAACAACTTAGACTGTGGTTTCAGCAAAGAATGTGAGTAACAAATATTTCGATCAACGAATTTAATTCTTTTGTCTTCATATAAAAAAGAGCTCACAAAAATTCGTATATTTTCGAATCGTTTTGGGTTGAATTGCTTGGTATCATTTTCAAGGAATCAATGTTTTCATTGAGTTATATATATTATATATAAAATAAGTAAGTTAGGGCCGAAAATTGAAAACACTAGCTTTCACTAAACATTTCAGCAAATCATAAAGCTTACAGAGAGCGATAATACAAGTGAATATATTACTAGTTAGGCTCCCTCACGGATTTTTTAGAACAATGAAATGAAAATGTCATTTAAGGATGCTTTTACTTTTGCTTAAGTCCCCTCTTCAGTTGGAGTATAAGTATTTGAGTGACGAGATTTGTTAGTATGGTATTCGACATTAGCAAGACCTCAAGCGAATTTTATAGTTAAATAGCAGTATCCCTAATAATAATGAGTATTTAATTCACCGCAGTTTAATTTTAATATATTACAATTAAAGGCACAAACACTTTCGGTTTCTCTTCGCACAACTCTTGAATAATCCAACCGTCAGATTTTTTGTATCTACCACAATGAGATCTTAAAAATGTATTTAAGCGCCGCGGCAAAGAAAAATGAAAGTAACACAATTTTTTTTTGAAGACTTGATTTAGTGAAAAGGAAAATATACTCGCTGATGCTTGCCAACCGCAGTGAATCCAACTTTAAATATTCAAATATTATCTAATTGCACTTTAATTGCAAACCTAACAACCGAAGTTGGGCGTTTACAAAAGTAATTATGTAAATAGTTTGAGTTAAATGCACACTATTTGCGCGAGCAGTTAGTAACCTTTCGCTTTTGGCCATTTTTTAGACACGCGTGAGGAAAGTAAGAGTAACAACTGTTGTTGTTAGTAGGTTTATAGTCGGGTGATTTTAATGCTGAGGGTGAGAGAGAGATATAAGACTATTTGAATATCAATAAAAGATAATATGAGCAAAGATATTTAAAATGCTTTATTAAATAATTTAGTGAAATCAGAGTTGCAATCTATATATGTACATAAACCACAGCCAATAAACAAAAGTTATTACATATGTATGTGTAATAAAAACTCAGTGGCAACTCAGAAGCAAGAAAAGCGAGATTTTTAAGATATTGGAACAGGAATTTTCCAATTTCAATCGAACAATAAAAATATGAAATAAAATACCGGGTTTACTAATAGGGTTCTCAGGGTCGTTTCTGCCATTTTTAATATGTCATGAACTATAACTGTATTCTACAATGTTTACAATTTCATCATGGCAAGAACACACACATTTTGGTGTGGTTTTTGATCTGGTGGATTCGTTGGTCCATACTTTTTTTCGTCATCGTTACTGTCAATGGAGAGAGGTGTAAATCGATGAGCAATTAGAAGAAGTTGAGCCTGACATCTCAAAGCAGCTACTTATGGAGACATTACATGACATGTGGGTGGCCACATTTTTAGTTTTAATGAATTATTTCGAAGGTTAAATTCCTAATAGGTTGACTTAATCTAACAAATATTAAATAAATTAAAATCCAACACAAAAATTATTGCACATTAAACTGGAGAAATCACAAAAAATCCATGAAAAACTGGGCTTTGTGCTTTAATATACTCCTTTCAATCCATTTAAGCCGTTTAAAAACCACTTGATCAGCTCAGCTTAACAAAGGCAAAAATTAAACGATTAGCAAAAAAAAAATAGTAAAATCTTTTCTAAAGCATTTTCATGGTCGAGACATAAATGTCAATGGCACAGCAGCGCTGCGCCTGACAGGCGGTCACAGTCATTCGGCGTATTTTTCACAGTCACTTTTGATTGATGGAAAAAGTCAAATTTGAAACCGCAACCACACTGAGCGCCAAGCAACTAGACAATGCTGTCATACCACCATGGACAATTTTATGGCATATATCAGGCGCACGACACAGCGCGCAGCAAAAATGGGCCGAGCCGGGAGGCTGTGCTGGCGCTTTCGAGCGCACTTGTTGCATATGCTGAAAGTTAAGCACTCGTTGTTGTTGCAGCATTGAAATGCTAAAACGCTTGTTGCCAGCATAAAATTTCGTATTTATGAGTTGAATTTAAAGAGAAATGAAAATGTGGCTAAAAGAAAATATTATAAAAATCACAATGGGTGACTGCGCCTCCATATCGAGTGACGTTGTTGCCACGGCGCAGCACTCTACTAAGCCTGACGGTAATTGTTATAGTGACAGCGCCGTTGATGGTGATGGTGACGCTGACGGTGATGGTGAGTGACTGTCCTAGGT
Organism: Bactrocera zonata; assembly: GCA_037783105.1. NCBI lineage: Eukaryota > Metazoa > Arthropoda > Insecta > Diptera > Tephritidae > Bactrocera > Bactrocera zonata. Next base: position 37,550 of record JBAWJQ010001334.1, on the reverse strand, counting down.
GATGGCCGCCGCTGAGTATGTCAATCGCTAACTATGACTCTCGAGAGTGACGACGAGTGCGGTGCCGTTTAACTTTGTTTTTGTTTTCCATTCGCTGTATGGGGCAGTGGCGACCCCTCCTTGGCAATGCAAAGCGCGCGCTGTACTAGTGTGTTTGCGTTTATGAGGCGCAGACGCGACCAATCTGACCTTAGCCACTGGCATAATGAAAAATGCAAAAGAGAAATTGCGCATTCATGGCTGATGATGTGGCAAATGGAAATACTACAAATACATACATACAAAAACAAAAACATGAATTGTAAAGATATGCAGCACAATTACACAGGCGTTGCAAAGCGCAAAGAAATGCTTAATACATATCTGCGCGTAGTACTTATATAAACATAGGTATATAGTTGTATACTTTTAAGATAACAAGAAACAAACTGCGGCCTTTGCGACGAGATGAAATGCTTGTAGAAATTGTTATTGTTGTTGCAAACAAGCTTTTTGGTATGCAGAAAATTTAGCGCTCAAATTAGCATTTCAAATTATTTGTTTTTGTATAAAACCGCATGGAACGCAGCACAATTGCGGCGACAGTGTTGGAAAGCGTAAAAAATGCGTGGAGAAAAAAACGTTTTTTAGGTTTTCACGGTTGCTTATTTTCTGGCAATCAATTGCAGCCAGCAGAGCAGAAGAGACTGATGCCAGGTTTAGTTTTGTTGTGGTGTTCTATAACACACTTCTGATCTTCATGATGGATTTGGCAAGGTTTTTTATATTATGATATGTATTCGGAGCTATATAGATTCGCTGCCAAGCATTCTTAGCTTTGAAAGTAAAAGAAGGGATGCTTGTTTGATGATTTCTTGGAGTATTTCTGTAGCCTTAGCGGTCGAGGACACACAGGCCAGTAATAGTTAGAAGGATGAAAGTTTTTTTTGATTTTTCTTTCTTGAAAATTGTTTCTAAATAGATGAAAATATTTTATGGATCTACGAGTGTCATCTGGCAAAAAATTTCAAAATCCAACAGCAATGTATTTAAGACGTGTTTCGTCTGATCAAAACATCAAAAATGGAGAGAAAAAATCAAGACGAAACTATGTTCTCCGCATAAATCTCATACATAATAAATTTCGGAATTCACCAACTGTATCAAAGAGCATCCTTTTCTTGAAGGGATATTAATCTTAAACAAAACCAAACTTTGTCTATGATATGGTTTATGGCTTACTTCCACCATTATTAACTTCAGTATATGTATGTATATGAAAAAGGTTCTCTGGCCCGATTCGCCAGATCAGTTGGATCATAAGAGTCACTGAGCCAGTGCCGAAAGTTCCGAATGTTGGAAAAAGCTTTCGTTGATAATAGTTTGTCGCGTGCAAGTGTTTTTGGATTGGCCAGTACGGCCATCAATATCAACTGATGAAACATATTATTACTGGCGATGAGGATGAGTCTTGGATCTATGTTTACGACCCGGAATCAGACGATCAGTCGGCCGAATATCGTAGCAAAGCTGAGCCAAAGCGGAGAAAAACGCGACAGAGCAGCTTAAAAATCTAGGTTATTTTGACAGTTTTCATCCATTTTCAAGGTGCGATGAGCTGCGAATGCGTTCCAACCGTTCAAAATGCAAACAAGGAATACAATTAGTCGGAGCTATGCTGGAACTATGGTTCGACAAGTCTTGGACCACGATAATGCTAGTTTTTCGCAAAATTTTCAACCAATATCGTGCCGTATTTGCCTGATTTAGCTCCATGTAACTCTGTCCATTGTGAACGACCACTTTGAGGAAACCCTTTAGAGTCAATTGAAAACATTAAACGCGCATTGGAGGCTATTCTGGAAATTGAAAAAACGTTGACACAAGTACATATATTAAGGCCAAGGGGGACTACTTTGAGGGGACGACATATATTTTGAAGAACAAAATGTAGAATTTTGAAATTATGAACAAAAGGTTACTATTTTTGCTCATAGTATAATATAAAGGGTTGATTTTGCTACTTCAGTTTGTATGGCAGCTACATAATATAGTTATCCGATATTGACGGTTTCGACAAATTAGCAGCTGCTTGGAGATAGTATAAAATTTCATTGTCTGAAAGGCTGAGAGACAAATTTTCGTTATACAGATGGACGGTCAGGCGGACGTAAGGACAGACGGACATAGCGAACTCGACTCAGCCCGTCATGTATAGTATATACATCAGGTCTCCGTTCTGGACATTGCAGACTTTGTGGCAAACTTAATTAGTACACTGTTCAGGTTATAAAAATAATTAAGCTAACCACATTCTTTTTTCTTTTTAACTCATAGAAAGTGATCTTCAAATGAAATCTATTCAAAGCAACTGATGGGAAAATGTGTAAATAAATTTTTTTGACACATTCATTCAATCTAATATGTCGCCATTCCTTTTTTCTATTTTGTTGCATACATTTTCTTAGACTTTCTTTCAGCGTTGAAGTTCTCAGGCGATGAGAAAATTACGAACTCAACTATGTGCACCTCTTTTGTTTGTACGTGTGTATGTATGTATAGATGTGTGCGTGCGCATGGCATGTGCTTTTTCAGTTTCTCTCACGAAAAAAACGCTGCAACAGCAACAACAACAATAACAGCGGCAAAATTCACAGCACTCATAAAAAGTGAAATCTCATTTCCGTAGTTCTTCAATTTTCTACTTCATTTGTTTTACACAATTCGCGTGTCATGCACAATGACGGTGATTATTACACTCTCGGCTCTCCTCCTGCGCTGTTTGTGTGCTTCCAACAGCAACAGCAACAGCATGAACTAACACTGCATACCAACAGTATAAAGTTTGCATTTTATTTGCGATGTGAACCAAAAACACCCAAACGCACACACACACATACACATACACGGGCAATGGGGCAAGTAATTGCAAATTCCAACACAACTAACTGCAGAAGAGGAGGAAGAAGCAGAATGGTGCTGACAGCATCCGCAAATAATTTAGTGCAAAAACTATGTTCATTTGTAACTGCCAACAACAACAACAAGTAAAACAACAAATGAGAAGTACACGGAAAGTGTAAAGTACAATTAGAGGCGGGACAGAAAGTGTGTTGGGCGCGCTGCATAAAGGCGAAAGGTAACTGCAACAGCAACAAAAACAACAAGCGCAATGAATTAGCCACTCGCTCAGACAAATTGCAGCGAACGCAGCCAACGCCGAAGCAAATAATTCATATGAGCCAACTAACGACACTGGTGGGCACAAAACGACACTTCGTGTAGGTACTATACATGTATGTGTGTATGTACGTGTGTATGGGCGCATGCGTTGCAGAAAATTGTAGGCCTGCTACAACGAAGCTGGCGAAAGAACACTAAACACTTGCACCGCTATTCACGGTCACGACAATTGCTGTTGCTGTTGTTGTTGCTGCGGTGTTATCTTCAACATAACAATGAAGCTTGATATTACGGCTTTGCACTTTGTTGCATTAGACTAAACTGTTTCTGCTTACCTTTCCTCCTCACGCGTGTACTTGATGCGATTTGACCTCAATTGAACTTTCATTTTTATGTAAATGCTATAACGGTGCTTTGCTATTTAATCATCACCTTTACTTGCATGGACATTAAAACTTAATTTTACAGTACTTAATCAAAGAAAGCCTGCATAAAGCAAAAATCAATGCTTATGGTGAGCATATTCTCATCAAAATCGAGAGAGGAAAAATGCAAAATCATATAAAGACATTAAAGCCGGTATAAATAATACAACAGGGGCCGCTTAAGCGTCGCTCTTAACAATTGGATAACTTGGACAAATATCCATGCCAAATTTTGTAGAAATAGTTTGTCAAACAAAAAAGTTTTCCATTCGTACGCCAGCCTTATGATATAGAGGCCCAATACTAACGATTTCGACAAATGACAGAGCCTTAGGAAGAGAAGGACTTGAGCAGTATTTCGGATCGATTACTCAAACACTGAGGGACTGTTTAGCATATATACATACTGGACTATATTGACTCGCTGCTTTTAGAACGGGGTTTTCAATAAGAGCGCTACAAAGACTACGGTTTGGGAAGTCAATGAAATTCTTTATTCCTGTGAAAGTCATTATATATGGAACTCGATTTCTTTTGCATGGCCACCATGAGCACGCTTGCAGAAGTTCAGACGTTAAACCCAATTTTCGGCGATTTTCTAGCTTAAATCGGCCGATACTCTTGCAATTTTACATTCGATATTCGTACGAAGTTCGTCAATCGCCACTGGCTTGTTGGCATAGACCATGGACTTGACGTAGCCCCACAAGAAATCGTCGAAGGCGTCAAATCGCACAACCGAGGCGGCCAATTGACATGGCCATTTCTTGAGATAACTCGTTCACCAAACTTTGTTTTCAATAAACCGATTTGTGGCGCCGTCCTGTTGAAACCACATACTTACCAAGTCCTTGTCATCCAATTCGGGCCAAAAATATTTGGTTATTATTGAGCGGTAGCGATTCCCATTCACAGTGACGTGCCGGTCTTGATTATCACAGAAGAAGTAGGGTCCAATGACGCCGTCGCCTTAATTTTTTCGGGATGCAACGGTGATTCATGAAGTACGTGTGGATTGCTGCTTGACCAGTAACGCATATTTTTCTTATTGACGAAGCCAAAATGATTTTTCGATGAAAGTCTGAATCATTTTCAAGTTGTTGCTCAGCCCAACTCCGAACGTACGACGATTCTGATGGTCAAGCGGCTTCAGTTCTTGCGTCAATTTGATCTTGTAAGGATCTAAGCTAAGATCTTTTCGGAAAGCTCACCACAACGACGACACAGAGATGCCCAACGCTCGAGAACGACTTGTGAGAAACTGATTTGACTCTTCTTCAATTGATGCGCTAGCGCCAGCAATATCCTCGACACTATATTTTGCATTGTGCCTGTGGATTAAAAATTTTTCACTAGACGCTCAATTGTTGATCTGACAGGACGATTATGACGACAATAAATAATACTTCGTGTGGCAAACCTTACTGGAGAGAAATGTCAAAAGAGCGGTGAAAAATCACCGGCAGAAGTTATGAAGACTTTGAACTAACACTCTCATACATATTGAGTACCATATAAAACAAGGCTCATGGTAAGAAACAAGATGAAGAAAACACTATTGATTCCATTTTTCGCTCTGCACTTTGCTATGTGCTTAGCTTAAAGGTTGGTAGCATGAGCTTTTAGCTCGGAAACTTAATGCTTGATAATTTCAGTCAAGCAATCTCCATTGTTTTTAATGAGATTTCAGATTTTATGGTAATCCACATGAAATACATACTATATATAAAATATAGTGTATGAATTTTTACAAATATTTAGTTTTTATGGAAAATTTTCTTCTTGAGACTGCCAAAGTGGCGGTTGCTAAAACCAGTTAAGGTTGCAGAGTCTCCGCGCCTGATTATGACTACACAACTTTTCCACCGAATTCATTAAAATAGCAAATTGCGCACGAATCAAGTACTGACCTAACAGCTACAAAAATAATAACAACAGCAGCAACATCATTGGCTAGAATAACCCCAAAATGCTTACAACATAAAGGTATGTGCCCTTCACCAAACAGATTTAAAGGAATATATATGCGAAAATCCGGCAATCATTTCCCAAAAGCGCATTCAAAGCAGTCTCTTCAAAGCACACACACAAACATATACGAATCCGTGTGCTTATATGTTTGGTGTGTTGCTTGCAGTTGCTCGTAAATAGCACGTCGGCATGTTGCTGTGCTTCATGCTGCAATAATAACAATAGCACGGCAATCAAAGCAGTTGGTAGCAGCAATAAGAATGGTGGCATAAATAAGCATAAAATTTATGAAACCGTTGCTTGCAGCCCGCATTCCTTGCTACTTAGCTGCATGAGCCAGCGAATGTTTCTTTGCATACATGCCTTGGCATCCAATACACATCCAGATATATTCATTCATACATACAAACATATATACATACCTACATATATGGTATGTGTACATTTGCTGGTGCAAGTAGGCATCGGTTGGATGTTGCACGAGAACTTTATGCATAATAACTGGAATAGCAGCAACTGCAATATGGTTTCGCAACAACAACAACAACAAAGGAATGCTGGTGGTCTAGGAAGAGCGGCAGCAATAAGAAAATTTAGAAAATTAAAGGAACACAATGAACTGTACCGTTACGTTTAGAACACTGTGTATGTGTGTGTGTGTTGCTGTAGTGTTATGCGATAATATTTGCATTGAGTAGAGGGGTGTTGTGCTTTTCGGGATTCATCAGCATTATAGTACGAACATAAATGCATCGGGATTAATCACTGCAAAAAATTTTCAATTTAAAAAGAGATCAGTAAATATTATTCACAAAAATAATAATAAATAAAAACTTAAACGTTGCCTACATTTAGGATTAAAATAGTTACTCAAAGAAAGGTATTAATCAAAAATCAGTAAAACATTATGTATATGACTTCATTAATATGGAACATAAATTTGGATAAAAAATCAATGGAAGCTTGGACTTCCTACAAAAACAATCAAAAGTTAATTGAAGGAGCCTTATATACGAGTATTTTTGGTAAATGGAAAATTAAACGTTGCCTACATTTAGGATTGAATAATTTCAAGAAAAGTGAATTCATAATAGAAGGGGTATATTTTCAGTACCAGAAATAAATATACTACGCTGATTTAATCCTAATTTATAGTTTTTTCGATATCGTTTCCATATCTTAAACTAATTTTTTTTTACCCCCGCTTTGCTGCCTCATCTAAACGCTGCTAATTACTTGAAAACAAATTTAAGAGTCGGTTCTACCCAAGCAATGCGCATCCTTACTGAATTTTTTAATTACCAACGCGGCGCCATGCATTACATAAATTATACGTGAGGTCATACGCCCAATTCAACCATTACACAACAACCGTTCATCAGTTGAGTTACGAACATGGGTGGAATAATCTCGGTGGAAAGCATAACCGATATGAAATGCATTTTCATGGCGAAAAAACGCTTTAATTAGAAATTTTTAATCGCATTACATAAATCGCCTCATTACAACGTGACAACTAGTCGTAATTAACTTACGTAATAGGGTTAATACCACTTTTTTTGCTTTTGTTGTAAATAAACGTTTTCGGACAAACAACTTAATGCCACGAATTATGATCACAAAAAGGAAAAAAATAACAAAAAACAGAACACAGAAACGCTGCTTTTGTGATGACTTAATTAAAGAAAGCAAAGAAAAGACGGCCCCCGACACACACGTATAAACGCATGACCGTGCGTGTGTATTTGGTAATGATGCGGGTTGAAAAGTCATTAAGTTTACCGTAACAAATCAATCAACGAACTGTTAATTCAACTACTTTTCTACGGCTCAGCACAACAACAACATAGCAACACACTATTTCACGCCTATAAATGCGAACGCGTGTAACCCCATATTTGTGTATGCGTGTATGTGTGCGTGTGTGTGCATTCAAAAGTTCGGCTGCATGTGCACTCGTCATTAACTGTATTCTTGTTATTAGTGGTGTTGCTGATGTTAAAGCTTTGCACCATTTCACAGCAATCAATCATAATTAAAGAACACAAATCACAGATGGAGCTTAAAAGCTAAAAAGCCACAAAATTAACCGCAACTACACCTACATATTATTTACATTGTTAGGGAGTAAGTCATGCAATAATATGGATTAAGTTTATGTCAGAAGTACAAAGTTGGAGAGTCTAAAACTGTTTGATCTAACTGAGTCAAGTTTAGCCAAGCTACAAGAAACATACCAAAGATCGTTAAAATCTGGAAAATCATATTTTTTTATTGTGTGAAAATGTCAAATTTTCTACCGAAAAGTGATGATTTGCGGAAAGCATTAATGTTTTGTTTCCATTTAAGGAAATTCATAGTCGCATCGAATGCTAGTCGAGGCATATGACGATCATGCTCTATCAAAAGCAACAAGCAAAAGATGCTTTCAACGGTTTAGAGATAATTATTTTGATGTGAGAAATTCAGATCGTGGAAGTTCAATAAAGAAGTTTGAAGTTTGAACTGCAAGCAATATTGGATGAAGATGATATTTTAAGTCAAAAGCAAAAGGCAGCCTTGTTAAATGAAATCACAATTTCACACCGTTTGTAAGCTATGCGAAGGACCCCAAAGTGTGGAAAATGGGTGCTACATGAATTGAACGAAAGACAAATGGAAAACTGGGAAAATACTTGTGAAGTTTTGCTTCAAAGACACTTAAGAAAATCAGTTTTGCGTCGAATTGTCACTGGTGATGAGAAATGTATTTATATTAAGAACTAAACGGACAAAATCATCCGTTAATTAGGGACAACTATTAAAACGACCGCAAAAACAGATCGATTCGGTAAGAAGGCAATACCAATCAGGATCAGAAAGGTATGGTATATCATGAGCTTATAAACCCTGGTAAAACTGTTAATACTAATCGCTACAAACAACAAATGATCAAGTTGAACAGTGCATTGATGGAAAAACGACCACAATGGCCCAGAAGACACTGCAAAGTAATTTTTTTGCACGACAATGCAACTGAAAACAAAGCAAAATCGGTTCAGGATACAATCAAAGTACTTGGCTGCAACCGCACCCGCCGTATTCAGCAGGCTTGAACCCTTCCGATAACTATTTGTTTTCATATACGGTACACGCATTAGCTGAGCAGCACTTCGATTCCTAGGCAGAAGTCGAAACTCGGCTATTTGATTGGTTTGCTTTGCTGCAAAAGAAGAGCATTACTCTTGGCATGGTATCCACAAATTGGTGGTCAAAATGTGAAAAATTAGTATTTTATTTTCACAAAAAACGACAATTTCATACCGGTATCCTGTAAGTTATCAGCAGGATGAGCCGATTTAGGCATGTCCTTCCGTCTGTATACTCCCGAACTGGACCCTCAGCTTTTGAGATATCGATTTTAAATTGTGCATTATTTTCTCATTAAGAAGCTGCTTATTTGTCGGATTCCCTGATATAGGACTTCTATAAGATATAGCTGGCATACAAAGTGATCGATCAATTGATTTCATCGATTTCTGTATTTGACAAGATATCTTTATCAAATTTGGCATGGATTATTGGGCAAAGTAACTCTACAATCTCCTAATAAATAGTTAAGTTCGGACCACAATAGCGTAATGCTCAAAATCATTATTAAGACCTTCATCTTCATTAGAAGGTCTAGCAAAACCTTGTCCGTTGGATGCAAACCGAAAGAATTTCGCTTGTAAAGCATGTTATAGCTTCGAAGCAGACGAAGTTAATGATTTTTCTTGTTTTCAAATAAGTTTTGATACGAAATCGCTTACACTCCAAACCTGTATTGGTGATAGAAAAGAAAGTACTTCTTTTAGATGATACCAAAATGCCAATTTTCGTAGTTTTCAGCGGATACAAGGAATTCTATTCTCGCAGCTGGACCCCTTTTACCAAATAATCTGGTATACTATATAGTCATTCAGTCATATATGGTCAAATGTCACAATAGTATATGACGTTAAAACAAGATGAATATTTTCCAAATTTTTTTAAGCTTTTTTTAGAAAAAAAATTCTACAACTTCGGAAAAATATATATATTAAAATATAAAATATTTTATATTAAATATAAATATAAATATAAAATATTTTATAGTGCCTTTGAAAATTTGAAACCAAACTAAAAATGCAAGAAAAGTATGTTCCTCTGCCATACAATAACAATAAATAATATTAATAAGATTTTCTTCATACAATAAAATAATATTTTGCAAGACCACATTGAAAAGAACGTGCTGAATAAGCCACCGAGCGCTTGACATTCAACTCAAACTAGAAAATCGGCGAAGCGAATAAACTCGCATAAACGCGCACACATACACTTACACATAAAAAATACGAGTCAAACCAGCGGAATATTTGGAAAGCATGCAAATAAACTGCGAATTGCGAAAAGTGATTTGTGAATTGTGATCTGCGCGCTGTGCACTGCGAGCTGTGAGCTGTTAGCTGCGCGATGCCCATAAATTCCGATGCGTCTTTCGCACTTTCATAGCCAGCAGTGGCACGCGAGTCCGACATTCAATACTGCCATTTAGATTTCCACCGCTGTGTTCTGGCAGCGCTTGCCTAACCCCCTTTTTCAGCTGGTGATTTTTGCATACATTTTTGTCGCGACAAGTTTGTCGTGTTACAACAATTTTTCCATCATCGCTTGACACCGGGCTTGCCTTTGCGACAGCGAAAATGTTGCAAATAGAATAAAGAAAACGAGAAATGTGACAATGTAAATTTGCGCACATTTTGTATGCCCTACACGCAGTGGACCCCAAACACACGCCTCAATTTTGGCAACAACAATGTCTGCCACTAAATTTGAAATTCAAGTAGTAGCTATAGAATATGCACAAATGTCGCTATGCAGTGTGTGCTATTCTTATTTGTGCGTTTGAAAATCTCTCGCTGGCACACACGGCTGTTGGGTATAGTTTTATGACAGCGAGCTGAAACTAGAATTTATCATTTCATTTGGCCTCTATGCATTCGCGATTGCTTTTGATGCGAAAATTATAGACTTGCCACAGCTACTAACAGCAACAATAACAATAACAATAACGGTGCCAGTAATGCAATGTCAATGCGAATGCGAATGAGAAGTGCTGGTGCCAGCGCCAAAGCCCCAATCGAATTCCATATTCGCACAAAAGCCGACAGCGCGCCGATTTTCACTTTTTATACAAAATACCACACACCCACATGCACATATACTATCATGTGTGTGCGGTGTGCGTTGCAATTGCAGGAAAATTACAGATGATTTTATGCAGATATGGTCAATAGTCAATGGCCAAAAGTCGTTTCGGCATGATGGCGCGTTGACAGCTTTGGCTTCGCTGTGCGCGAAATTGGCAACGCCAAAAATGGATTTTGTAGAATTTCCAAGCGCAGTGAAAACGAGCGATTTAAATGTGTATGTGGAGAAGCGGGTGTAGCGAATTTCTATGCGCTGACGGTGATGACTGACTAAGTTGGGTTTAATTGAGAGTTTCCACTCAAAATTCGCTCTAAGCTCTTCTTTTATTTTGCTCGACTCAATCAATCAATGTGAAAATATGGCAGTGCGGATTTATTCTAAAAAATGCTTAAATCGCTTCTATTCATTTTTGTTAGTCAAATAAATAGCTGGGAAAATACGATATTATGCAGGGATATTGAATAGGACTTAACTTTTTTTACTTTAGTGTAGTTTTAACTTTTGTTTGCTGAACATTAAATAATTAATTTTAGGAAAATACCTTTGAAGTTTGGTATTTAATAGTTTTCGATTGATTTGAGAAACATTTTAGCAAAATATATATATTTTGGTTTTGAAATATTAATACCCGATAAATATCATACAAAATATTATACGCAATCCCACAAAAGCACGTTTATATAATATAGCTTACATCTGATCAAAAAGAAAAAAACTATGAACAATTCTATTGGGTAGTCGAAAAAGTATTTTCGTATTTTGTCAATAGTTGTCGCTGCAGTCGTATACCTCCAGTACTGCCAATCACATTGTGTCATACCATATAGTGTTGGAAAGGTGAGATTTTAAGCTTCATGTAACAAAACAGGAAAAAACGTTAACTTCGGCTTCACCGAATCTAATATACACTTCACAGGTGCATTTCTTTTAGTAACTATGTGTTCAGTTTATATGGAAGCTATACTCGTATGCAGTATTAATTCAATCTGAACAAGTAATCCATGTCAAATTTCGTGGAGATATCACGTTTAATGCAAAAGTTTTCCATACAAGAACTTTTTTCCGATCGTTCAGTTTATATGACAGCTATATGCTATAGTAAGCCGATCTGAACAATTTCTTTGGAGATTACCTTATTGTCTTAGAAAATAACCTGTGCCAACTTTTGGGAAGATACTTTGTCAAATGTGAAAGTTTTCCATACAAGAACTTTTTCCGATCGTTCAGTTTGTATGGCAGCCATATGTTACAGTGGTCCGATATCAGCAGTTCCGACAAATGAGCAGCTTCTTGAAGATAAAATGACGTTTGCAAAATTTCAAAACGACTTTGCACCATCGGACTACTATTTGTTTCGGTCAATACAGAACTGCCTTAACGGAGTAAAGTTGTCTTCAAGAGAAGTCTGCAAAAATTACTTGTCGCAGTTTTTCGCCGAGAAACCAGCAAAGTTCCACACTGATGGAATAATGTCTCTAGCGGAAAATGGCAATAAGTAGTAAACAAAAATGGTACATTTTTAATTCGTTAAAGTTCAATATAAATATTAAAAAAAAAATAAGTTGAAGTTGGGTTAGAAATGCGAACCTTTTCGACTAACCAATATAAATTAAAATAAATATTGTTTTTTTGAAAATATTTAGCTTCAATATTAACCTAACTTCCCTCCTAACTTAACGCTCTCGGAGTCTTGCAGGAGCATATTTATATGCATGCCCATCAAACCTATTAAAATAAGTGAGTTTTAGGTCAACTTAGAACTCAGTCCATTCACATAAAAAATACTTATACACGCATGCATACCATAAAAACCGTATAAAAGTCTACATAAAGTCAAAGCTAGATACCTGCCTTACTCACAACTCGTTTGCTTTTAATCACCGAACAGTCGAACAACTAAACAACAACAAGAAATTAATTTATAATATTATATATAATATTATTGATTATACACTCGTCATCATGTCGCAATTCAATAGTATTTACCGTTTGTTTTTATCTTCGTTTCATTACAGGTAAGATGACGCGTGATAAGACAAAGACGAAACACCAGTGCGGTGATTGGCATGAATTAAAAGCGGTGAGCTTGTAGAATTTGATGGCACAACATCGTTTTAATCTATTCAAGTCGATCGAATTGAATACCAATTTGCTTTATTAACCGACTTAATAGTGGTCCAACTGGTAAGGAATTCGGGCAACACTTTCTATTTTGAATATAAACAAAGCAAACAGATGAATAGAAGGCTTGAGTGAGCAAGAAAAACTACAAAAACTTGTATTCAATAATAGAAGCAACTAAATTTGCATAAAATTAGGTCAAGACTATAGCGTGTAAATGTATGTAGAATGAGAATAGATGGAATTCTTGTTTTGTACGCGAAAGTAAGCGCAGTCTATTCGCCAGCAGAAATATTAGTTTCAGCTATGAAGGTTCTTAAGACTAGGGGACGTTGGATTGACAGGCCAACCAATTTCTTATATTCGGTGTTTTGTCACTTTATAGCTGATCCACAAAAGGTAGATTTTTAAATGGTCCCAAAATTGTTGTCTATTTATCTTGATCTAAGCTTAGAGTTGGCACTGTATGCCATATTGCATGATATTTTGAGTAAAAAATTTATTTCGTCATATTCTTCCTCTTCTTGTTATGACGTTTTGAAGATATCGGCAGAGCTAGAATCTCTTCCTCATTTATAGTTTAGGGCTACCCAATCACTGTAACGTTCTTCAAGCAGGCGTGGGTAGCAGTTGGATGTCCGTTGTCACCTTGCGTTCTAGCGCTGGTTTTCGCGGGAACTAAGCAGACGCAGGTCAATTACTAGGTCCTGAGAGACCTACTCTCTGACCTGAGTTCTTACTTCTCAATACCCTATAGGTGTGCATGTGATAAGCCTGCCTGCGCATTTTGTAACTTTCGAAGGAGTAGGGGGTGGTTAGGTAGAAGAATCCAGGCACTTTCGCCTTCGTTGTCCAGCTTTTCCAAGATTGAAGCTCGAACATCTTGTCAGTTATATCTTCAGCGATTCTGGTGATATCACAAATTTGTGGTAGGCTCATACCGTTTTGCCGATATTTGAGGGTATTTTCGTCCCATACTTGGGAATGCATAGGTATCACAATGAACTGGTGTTCGCAGCTATCCAAGTAGGATCCGGTTTTGGAGTGACCTCTCTACCTGACCTAATCTAAAACATATGAGAGAGAATTAGAAGAATTGGGGCAGTGTATTATGTGAACCAAGACTTTAAAATCATTGAAGTTCTTTAGCCTAAAAAACTTCAATGAACTGTCAAACAAAAATATGGATTTAAGCCTTCAGTCATTGACTTCAGTTACTTCCTTAAGCCAGTTAAAATAAACAAGAGAGTGGGGAACACAAAAGAGCGGGAAGTTGACTGAATGGCAATTGATAACATAAATAGTAGTCCCGTCCGCTCGACATGCGTGCAAGTTGTGCGGCAAAAAGGTGCATGACATACCGGTGTGTGTCTCGTGTAAGTTGCAACAGCATTCAACAACGCAAAAGGAAAAGTCGCAGCCGCAACTACAAATGTAACTTCTTTAGTTATGAATACCGCTGTGAGCATAATAAAAATTAGCTAATCTTGTAGAATTATAAAATGAGACGGCGAGACTTGCGACGCCTACTTGGAGTGACAAATTAGCCATTGGCGCGTTTTTTTTTTTGCCGCTGTGCCACAAGGCATGTTGTTAGTGTGGCAAAGCTCAGTTAAGTAAGAACCGCATAGAATGTCCACTTAAAGGCAAGAGCAGCTATAATAATTATGGCAACAATTATGGCATTTACACATACCTGCAGCATGTACAATAAAAAATTGTCTGCATATTACAAAAACATCCCGGCGATGTAATGAAGTGACTGCTTATAGCAGCGAGTCAAACTACCTCGAAACGCGTTTCTCAAAGCACACAAGCGTACGCACACATATGCTATAAGGTACTACAGAAATGTAGCAGCAGTAACACCAAGTACTGTTATAGCATAAAACGATTTGCACAACCACATTTATAGCAACAACAACGTTAGGCAAAGTGTGACAACATTAAAGCAACGTTACTTCGGCGACAAACTCGCTTGTCAACGGTCACCTAGTTGTAGGTATTTAATATCTTGTTTGCACTTGTAGCTATTTGCAACACGCTGAGCCGATGCGGGCCGGTTACATGCCACAAACAAATAGCTACAAGCGGAAAATGCGTGCGACACTTAAGCGCAACGGACAGTGTTATGCCTGCAGGCGATGCCACCACACTTGTTAAGGAGTTGGTATAAATATATAAATGCGGTTGTTGAATCCACACATTTATATACACATACGAGTGCTTATGATTTTATGCTGCATTTTAAAAAAATATACAGTTTACACTAATTCTGCTCACTTAAATCAGTAATATTAATATTTTAGGATTTTTTTTTTTTTCAGTTCAAAAAATATGTGATACTTTCGGCTAAATGTTTTAAAATTTTCCATCATTTAAAGCACCAAATTTTTTTATCCAATTTGCGGCAATGCCAAATGCCACCATTTCAACGCATTTCGGCTCTAGAAAACGTAATTGGCACGCGTTTAAGCAAATCATTGTGCCAAATCTTGCAATTCTCTTTACCAAAACGTGCGGCTGATAGATTTGAGAGCACTTCATGAGAAAACTTAGTTATGACAAACAAACAAAAAAGCGATTTAACAGTAAAGTGTAGCAGCGTGCGGTAATTGTAACAGAATCCATTATTTTTTTGGCAACGCAAATAATTAACCACAGTAAAAGGTATTTAATTAGAGAACAGTTAAGAAGCAAAGAGATACAGACTGAACAAAAGACTTAAGCGACAAACTCGCACATGTTACGAGCATAAATCGCTTCTGCCTCCAACACGCATATAAACAAGCAAATAACCTATTTTACGCACAAACTCAACAAGCTGGAAATTTTTAACGAGGAAAGCAAGCAGCTGTTGATCTGTTTATATTTTTCCTATGAAAACGGTCATAATTGGAAGGTTTCATATTTTTTAAAAATTTATTTTTCGTTTCAATTGAATTTTATTTTTAAATTTTTGTGATAACGAGTACTAGAAATTGTTAATGAATTAAAAATAAAAATAAATTTTACTAACGCAATAAAGATCAAAGCTAAATTTTATAAAAATATTATAAATATTTACAAATACACATTAATAATACAAGAATGCAAAAAATCGGCTCTGCTCGTTAAGTTGATCATGTATACGAAGTATGACAATTAAGTAATGAGACTGATTCCATAAAACCGTATATTTGAGAATTATTCTACAACTCTGCCATCCCCTTCAAAGTAGTCCCCTTGGGCAGCTATACAGCGATTTCAGCGCGTTTTCCATGCTTCGTAACATTTCTGGAACGCTTCGACTGGGACGTCCGCGAGTACCCTCGTCGCGGCCGCCTGGATGTCCGTAATCGACTCAAAATGGGTTCTTTTGACCACCAATTTTGTTTTAGGTAACAAAAACAGTCACAGGGTGACATGTCGGGCGAATAAGGCGGCTGTTGCAACACGGCGATGCCTTTAGAGGCCAAATACTGGGACCCGCTGAAGGCGGTGTGGCACGGCGCGTTGTCGTGATGAAGGATCCAGTTACGAGCGATTTCTGGGCGCACCCTGTTGACTCGTTTTCGCAATCTTTCGAGTACTGGCAATAGTAGACTTGATTCACAGTTTTCCCCGGTGGAACGAATTCTTGGTGGACGATTCCACGGCTATCAAAAGAGGCAATAATCATCGTTTTCACCTTCGACTTGCTCATGCGAGCTTTTTTCGAGCGGGGGGCGCGCGGAGACAACCATTGTGAGCTTTGGCGTTTGGTTTCCGGGTCGTATTGGAAAAACCAGCTCTCATCGCCTGTAATCAAGCAGCGTGGGATCGTTTTCCACTTGTTCCTAACAGTCTTCTGCGACGATCATTCGATGCTGCTTTTGATTTCGTTTTTCCATTTTCGTGACGAGCACTACGAACACTCGTCTACTCAACTTGACGCAGCAGGCGAACTAAACAAGCTAGAGCGATGGTACATACATCAATGGAGAGGGGAGGGATGCCGGAAAAAGAGAAAGTGAATTTCAAGGTCACAGGTTTACCACAAGCGCGGCAATAAAATCAGTCTCATTACTTAATTGTCAAACCTCGTATATTATACGGCAAAATAAAATACAAAAAAATATATTTTCAAATTTTATATAACATAAAAAACATAGTCCAAATCCAAATTAGTTAAAATTATTGAAAAATTAATCAAATAAATCAAGTAGCATGCATGCAACTCCAACTGTAATAAAAATGTAAACCGTGATCAATTAACTCCTGTAATAACCGTTATTATGTAAAAATTATATTATCTATTAAAATCGTTACAAACTGTTGAGTAACAAATTTCACCAAAATCACTAACGAAGTGTTGCAAAACACAAAACGAAAAAGCAACAACAACATCTAGGCCAGCATGCTTTCTTTCGTGCTCAGCCATCGATGTCTTTCGTAATTGTGCTTTCAATTAAAGTCATTTTTCATCGCTGCAAATAGGCTTTTCATCTATTTTATGCGGCTTCTATTTAAGCGACGCCATTTTCATTGCGATTGTCACGCTTTGTTGTAGTCACTTTGTGTCTTCTGCAGACAGATTTCACGCCAAATTAACGGAGCACATTCACGGCGCCGAGCATGTGAGCCCAAATATGTACTTATATATACCATATGCGAGTGTATATGTGTGAAACCGGAGGCAAACACCCATCGCAATTGTTGTTATTTGTGTTTACAAACAATAGTTTGTTTGCTTCTGTAATGTAAGGCTGTGCAAAATCTCATTTTCACTACAATGGAATGAATATATACACATGTGTATATATGAATGTGTGTCGATAGGTCGGTGTGTGATGAAAAACACTTTCATTATGCCGCAAGATTGTTGTTGTTTCCTCGAATATTGCTGATATTGTAACAATTTGCAATGTGTAAGCAAATTAATCAGCTGGCTGAAAGGAAATTTTAATACAAATTAAAAATTTTTGCTCAAAGCTTCATATCAAGTGCTCATTCAGTTCCATTCGCGTTGGTTAATGGAGGAAGGAATGATTGCTTTTGTACAGAAATGATTCAGAGATAATTGTGAGCAGTTTTGGCTGCTGGGTATTTCAGAGGAAATTGAGTCTTTGCTGTTGAAAATGCTGGCTGAACTAAGGGGATATATAATTATAAGTAAATCACATGAAAAGCACACAAATGAAACAAAAGCGTGCAGTGGCCAACAGCAACGTGTGAAAAGTGATTGAATTGAGTTAATTAAATTATTATACATATTTATCTATATATGTATGTATAAATATATGTGTGGATTCCCATTGTATTGTTCAATATCTCACACTTTCATATGCAATTGAGTTAAATGAAAAGTGGTATTTACATACATATAATTATATGTATATTAAGATTATGGGAACTGCAAGAAGAAGTGGAAATCACTACTGCAATAAACTTAGAGAGTCACTATTTTTAATTTAAAAACCTTTTTTTTGGGATAATATGGTTTAGCACTTTATTATGTCAGGGCGCCAAAATGTAGGCTATATTTATAAATATAGACTTTTGGTTATACTTTACATGGCCGCAAATCGCCAACGAACCTAAAGAAGAACGTTCAAAGTTTTCGTTTAACAGTGAAGAAAATAAACTTTCCTTATGTATTTTGGACCACTAAAAGGCCACTATAAACTTATACCTAAGTTACCTTTTTATATTTCGTTATTTGGTAACTCTAGTGTTGCAATCTGGCAACTCACAATTTTATAGTAAAGTTTAACATTTTTTATGGTATACATACTAAGAACATTTCGACATACAAGCTATATTTCTGTTGCTAACAGTAACTTAAAATATTCATCTCGGCCAAAAAATTTTATTAAACTTCGGGCGATTATTTTTTACAACAACAAGTGCATCGATGAGCTTAATTAAATTTTTGGCGATGAAGTTTTATCAAAAACCAGTATTTATCGATGGTACTTTGAATTCAATCGAGGTCGTAGATAACTCCAAGATATTTTTGCGCATTCAAAACATTAATTTCATGAGTCATACACCGTAAAATCTTGATTTGGCACCGAATGACTTTTTTTTATTTCCCTGCGAAGAAAATTAACTAAGAGAGCAACGTTTTTCGATATCTCAAGAGACGGTTGATGCGTTCAGAACGCATATTTTGGAGAAACCTCAATGAGAGTTACAAAAATGCTTCGACAATTAGTTCAAATGCATGCAAAATTGGATACGTAGATCTTAATAGGGAATATTTTGAAAAGCAATAAAACGATTTTCAATAATTAATATTTATTTTTGTTCCCGAAACCTGAGATATAAAAGGCCACTCTCGTATAACCCTCCATTTTCGGCTCAAAACAAGGACAAGCCAAATATACGCACTTTTCTTCCATATCCTTTTTCACCCTTGCAATATACGTACTTTAACGGGGACAACAACTAAAGGTTTTATAGAAAGTTTTGAAAGAAAGTTTTTCAGTACAACTTTATTGTTTCATTTTTTTACATTTGTGCTTTGATTATGTTTATCATGGTTATTACATAAGACAAAAATTACTGAAAATCGCTGACGAAAGCGCTAAAATCAAGAGGCATAAAATTGACTAACATGTGAAACTGAATGCAGTGCAATGACTCTACTTACTTATAAATAAATTAAATTGCTTTATCATTCACAAATACATATATACATACAAGTAAATCTCCTTAAACGCGTAAAATTATGCATTTAACTGTTAAAATTGATTATAAAAGCGTTATTTGAGTGCAATGCGCCGACCAAGAGAGTGCTTACAGTTTATTACCGTAATAATTTGAGCATTTAATTAATAAATAAATGGAAATACCGCGAATATAATCGAATAATTATAAAGTGTTTGAAGTTTTGAATAAAAAATATAATTCATTAGACTAAAATTTCAATAAGTTTTGATTGAACTTCAGGAAATTTACGTAGACTCAAAGCTTATGATTCGTTGCTACACATTTATAAAAAAAAAATTGCATACAATATTAAAATATATTGTTGTATTTGCTATATTTTTCTATAAATACTTTTTTCCAAATCGTGAATTTTCTTCAATTATATTTACGTCATAATTTCTAGACTCAAAAACTCACTACTCCCTTAATAAACATAAAAATGGAATGTAAAAAACCTCAGAAGCCCTAAATTTTTTATTTAAATATTTATAAAGACATTTCGTGAAAAAAGACTATCATCGAAAAGAGTCTCTCTGTAATTTACACACAATTAAAAATAATTATTAGCCCCAAAAGTCAATACTTGTAAAACATAAACTAAATATGGAAAGTCAATCTACACAAATTTCCCTCCACCAAGGTATTCACGCGAAAGTACTCAGCAGCAAATATACAATGTAAAATGGTGGATCCACCATAAATTTTCTTAATGAGTCAATGGCAATGTTGGGCTGAGTTATAGACCTAATGAGAAAGTTTGCAATCAAATATGCCATTACTTATCAGTAGGCGCACTTACGTGCATGTGTGTGTGTAGGCGAAAATGAATGGAGCATAAAATTGCAACACACGCGTACCTATGTTGCAGTTGCAACACTGGGTAGTAGTTTTTCCCCAACAGTAAACTGTATGCATATGCATGAAAAACGTTCATCAATGAGAAACCGCCTGGCTGCCTAGCGCGGGGTGGCATGCAGTTTGTGTAGGCAAAAAATATGCAGCACTTCAATAATTACTTACTACAAACTAAAATGAAATGCAATGCAACATTGCTGAACCACATGCTTGGATCTAAGTGGAATGGTTGGGTCTTGTTCGATTTATATTTTTTTTTTCAAAGCTTCTACTTATAGTACTTGTCGCTGCGGTTCGGTAGAAAATTAATAACAATCACTCACTTTAGTGATTGACGTCGTCGACCTCTCGCCATGTCAGTTGCTTCTCAAGCAATTTAGGCTTAATTGCTGATTTTAATAACCAACAGGAAGAGTTTTTAATATTGGGTAGTCGAAAAAGTCTTTTCGTAATCAAACTTCAACTTATTTTTTTATATTTATACTAAAAAATAAATAAACAAATATGTACCATTTTGGTCGACCACTTTTTGCCATTTTTCTGCTAGAGACATTTTTCCCATCGGTGCAAATCGAAATTTCCAGAACGGTTAAATGTAGCTTAAAATCTCTCCTTTCCAATACTATATGGTAGGAGACAATCTGATTGGTAGTATTGGAGATATACAACTGCAACGACATCTATTGACAAAATACGAAAAGACTTTTTCGACTACCTAATATTTTTGAGTATTAAAATATAAAGGTACTAAACATATCCGAATGTGCTCCGGAAAGTATGCAATAGTTTAATGTTTATACATAGGATGATCCTCATTTCCTCAGAAATGTGAAGCTCCTTTCGACTCTAAGAATTCTAAAAGCCTCAAAAAATCGAAATAAGATGACTAAGTCGCTTGTGATCCAATACTCGATGAATTAATTGATCAAAATTATGATCCATGAAATTGAAAATTGATATTTCGACGTCTATTTTAGTCACTATCGCATTTTCGGTTAGAAGCAAAGTGAACCAGGTCAACCAGGTTCTTCCAAAGAGGGTTATCTATCAAATACTTAAAGAATGTTATATTATTTTTCACTATGCCCTCAGCTGGAGCAAGTTTTCCAACACTTTTTATACTTTTGGTTATTTCTATCTAATCCAAAAAAATTCCACCAAAAACGAGAATTCGGGAAGAAATGTTAAGATCAACAAACATACCGAAAAACATATCATGTAAATCAAACTGAAGGCATAAATTCCAAAATACTATTTGAACCCTGAAGTACACACAGCTGAAAGTACCCACAGCTAAAGCGATGTCTAAGTTTATCTATAAGTTTTAGTTCATTATTTAACATGAACTTAAGCTTGTCTTTCGGCTAGTCCATTAAACTAAAACACAGCACACAACAAGAGCCTCACTACTCAGCACATTCAAACATTTCTTCTTTGATTTCACTGAAGAGCTGCTCATTCCTTAATGGCGCAAAAAGTGTTGAGTTGGTCGTTGAAATGTTCCCATACACATTTGTAGTAGTCACTAATGGCGCAGTGCGACTTTTGCCACAAATTTGCACGAATTGCATATTAAAATGTTTCCACAACCCACACAGCGACACACAGCGCCACACAACGCTCGCACACAGCCCGCCTTCCACACGCTTGCGAACGCCTGTCTGCACTTCAGCAAACACTTTTCGCTTTTTTATTTTCATTCGAGTGCGGAGTTGCGATTTTCTCTTTTCATTAGGAGCGTTTTTTGCCGGTTTTATGGCATGCCATTTCAGTGGTGCCGCGCGCACCAAACGGGGTTAGAGTTCAAGCAGTGGCTCTGGTAAATTTTTTTTGTGATTTTTTCAAGCTCTCCAGTATTTATTGATTACTTTGCTTCTTTCGATTTTTATTTGAATTTTACTTATCGACAGGCAACACTCAATCTTTGCTGCAATTGACGTTGCTGTCGTTAAGTTGTGTTGCAGTTGGGTTTGTTGTTGTCACGGCAGCGATAAAATCGTGTCTGACGTTGTTGGTTTTAGTTGGCGAAAAGGCAAAACAACAAAACACGAGCCAGCGCGCGTTCTCAATTATCAACCAGTGCGGAAAAGTTAAACACGAACGCAGCAATACATACACACATACATACCATATATCTGCAAATAAATATATTTTTGTGTATATTGAAGCGATATGCCGATACATGTCGGCAGATATATACTATATGTTAGGTATATTTAAACGTGTAAGCACAAATTCACACAGATTCGGTTTCAATTGCAGTTGGCGTTCCTCCAGTTGCAACCACTCACACACACACACACATTCTACACACTTGTCGAAGTATTGGTGCCTGTTTGCAGTTTGCTAACCAATATTTGCACTGTTTGATTCTCTCGCGCCACCAGCGACTTTTACTCTTTTTCTGAGCCACTTATTTGCATTTCGGTGTTTTTTCGACTGCTCGTGTGTCGTGTGCCGATGTTTGCTTCTTTTACGACCACGAACACGTTTTCCACAACCGCCTTTTCCTCTGCGCTGCAGTTCGAGTGCTTTTGGCGCGCTTTCGTGTCATGTCGGTTTTTGATGATATTTCTGTCATTCACCATTGATTTTTGTGTTGTTTGTGGACTTTTCCAGACTCCACGTTCGCTGCTATTTAAACTCAAGTTGAAGTTGAGGTTGAAGCTGAAGCTGAAGCTGACATTGTTGTTGCGGAGATTGAAAAGAAAGCGACATTTCCGCTGCTGCGTTTGAGCTGATTTTCAAGAGGTCTGTCACTTGAACTTTGAAGGTGGTGAAAATCCGTGCAGGCACGCATATATTTACATATGTACATATATATACAAACTCCCTTCGAACATAAAATGCTTAAAATAGTTGCCTTTTTGCTTGTCACTCATATTTATATTTTAGGTTCACGGAGTTAAGTTTTTATGGGCACGTAGAAAGCCACGGGACACAGTTCGACACTCACTATTAATCATTATTATGCTTTCACGCGCATTGGTTTGATTATATTATGTAATTGTTGCATATATGTATGCATTGGCGTGATTCAAAAAAAAAAAATTTTTTTTCGAAAAAAAAAAGAAGTTCCTAGACACCTCTAAGAAAGCCTCTCCAAGCCTGAGTTCTTAATTGTAACGGGAAGGTCCTCCTACATACAGTTTTCTGTTTTTTCTTATTAGCAGATAGAAAAATTTATATCTCGCTTCCAACTACTTGAAAAAATATCTTGTTCTTTAGATTTTGTAGGAAATTGAATGCTCTACAAAAAAGGTCTCCAAGATTTTTTCGTAAACCCAACCGTTTAAAAGATATTAACAGTTGAATTTTGATTATTTTTGGGAAAATTTTTTGTTTTTTATGAATTTTATAACTCAATGAAAAAAATCATTATGAATGATGAAACTCATAGGTTCTTGGAGAGGCTTTCTTAGAGGTGTCTAGGAGCCTATTTTTCGAGAACCAAACGAAAAAAAATATTTTTTTTTTTGAATCACCCTAGTATGCATACATTGCGACAAAAACCCAGAACCCGAAAAACGGATATTGTAAATAAAACGCAAAATATTTAATTATTCATGCACATTTATTTTGTCGCCTTCAAAGTAATCACCTACCAGATGAAATACTTTTATGCCAGTTTCCAGTCCTCGAAATAGTTTTCATAAGCACTTCTTGGGATTGCCTTCAGCTCCTTCAGCGAGTTTTGTTTTATTTCTTATATCTATTGATATACTTGTTTGCATGCGAAACTCATAAGCCTATGTCTCATCGGCAGTTATAATTCTCTCCATGAATCTGGGATCGGAATTCGCACGCCCAAGCATGTCTAAGGGACCTGTTGACGGTAGTATTTTTGAAACAAAATTGACCTTTATCGTGAAGAGTCAAGCAAGATCGCAAATCATACCCAAGATATTTACCAAAATCATTCGAACGGTCTCGCGAGAGATGTTAAGCTCTCTGCCATTTCTTTGCCTGACGATTTTCAAGCACCAAATCCTCCACTATTAAACATTTTCATCAGTTGCAGAAGTCGAAGGTGTTTTTGAAAAAACTGAATCATCATAATACTTTTCCAACATTCGCAATGATTCCGCATACAAAACTTAGTTGGAAATACAAAATTTGAGACAAATTCTTTGTTCGATATTTTTACCCATTGTAAAAATCACAACGCCCTACTGAGGTGCACCGACTTAAGCAGCTGCTGTAAACAAACTGGTCGACAGATCGCGCTCATATTTGGCTTAGTAATTAAGGACAGTCCTGGTAATTTAGTAAAATACTTTTTTTTTTAAATATCATTTACCCAGTTAATTTAATTACAATTTCTGGGTGCTTTACTTTTATTTCTCTAACAGATCTGGTTAAAAATCGAATTTCGGCAGGTAGGACGGCACTATTTTGTTAATTATTGATTTTTTATCGACGGTATTGTACATATTGTGGTTTACAGTAACTTAAAATATTCAATTCGATCAAAAAATCTAATAAAATCGAGATCATTCTACATAATATCTCAGCAACAGTGCAACGATGAACTTAATTCAATTTTTGGCGATAAAGCTCCTCTCAGTATTTATCGATAGCAAGGTGAATCCAATCGATATTGTAGATTACTCCAAGACAAGATGAATGAATGCTGTTTCAGTTGTTGTTCCGGAATCTATTGATGCTGTGCAAAAACTAGTTTTACAAAATCGTAGGTCATATGACGATCGTGATATTGAGACAACTATAGGCAGCATAGGCAGTGTGACCAGCCTACATTCAATATTGAAAATTTAGAGTAGAACACAACCATTTTTTTTGACTAATCCACGGTAAAGTCCAGACTTGGCGCCGAATCACATCTTTTTATTCCCGTATGAAAAAAATTTACTAAGAGATCAACATTTTTCGACACTTGAAGATGCGGTTGATGCGTTCAGAAGGCATGTGTTTTAAAGACTTCAATCTGAGTGCCGAAAATGCTTTGATGATTGGTTCAAAGGCATGGCAAAGTGTATACATGTGACCTGGTCTACGGAAAGGGCGCTTAGGTGTCAAAAATCAATTTTCACTTTTTAGTTGATTTGGATGGAAGATGAGATTTTTAACAGCTGTTGCCCAGAAAACTAGTTTTCGCACGTTAGCTCCCTTTTCGTAGACCAGGTCACATATACATAGATCTTAATGGAATATATTTTTAAAAACTATAAAGCGATTTTCGTTTTCTTTTTTAAATTCCTTAAAATCTGTTTTAAGTTGTCGCGCTAGGATAGACTCTTAATTACGTTTTGTGTAGTTATCACAAAAATTTAAAAAAATAGTTACGAAATCATAAAATTAAATGAGGCAAATAATTATCTTAGTACAGTGGACAATAATTAGGAGGGTAAACATCAATTTCTTGATATAAACAAACGCCGCCTTTTTTACTACATAAAAGCAATTTTTTCGAAATTCGCTGGATTGGTAGTTTACATGCAAAAATTCAATTACGCGAGTGAGTGCGCCACAACAATCGCGGTGCACAGAAATAAATTTTACTATATAAATAGGAGGTGCAACGTTGCCATAGAATGGATATTTTCCGACATCAAAGCGGGCGGGAAGTGGTGTGGTGATTGCCACAATGGGGCATAAACGAATGTACATATGATTAAAAAATTGTTATGTTGCACTTTGCAATAAGCATGCATATATATATGTATGTGTGCAAACATGCAATTTCACGTGATCATCTGCGTGCGCAATCAACGCTCAACTCTTGCGTTGCTATCTTTTGTGCTGACATGAATAGAGGAGTGTTTGTATGTATGTGTGCTTGCAGCAAACAGGCAGCGAGCCACACTAGCAGTATGTACGAGTACATACGCCATCAAATAAACACTCACATATAATCACATGAGTGCATTTTCGCCTTGCAACTTGCCAGTTGAATATCGGTGGCAATGTCTGTGTGTGTGTGTGTCCGCGTGCAAAACGTGAAATTTAGACGTGTGTGAAGGTCTTGATTTTGATTAACCTCATTTTTATGCAACATGAGGCAGGCACTTAGGAAAAAAAAACACACATCACAGTACAACAAAAGCAACAAATAATTGAATTATGCGCCCAACACGCGCTCGCGCACATGCCACACTGATAACAACTGTCGGATGTGGCAGATAGACAGGCGGACGGACAAGCAAACATACGCGTGCGTGCGTGCGTGCGTTAGATAGATAGAGTGAAGATGGACAGGCTAAAGCGCTATCAGATAGTTATATATTTGTTTGTGTGTAGCAAGACTAAATAACCGACGGCTTCAAGTTCTAGACAAGTTCGTGTTGCAATGTAATCTGACTATTTTCGAAGCGTTCTTTGATATGAAGCACTTGTGCAACACGCCAAGGTAAAACACATATACTCATATGAAAACATGTGTATGGAATGGTGGCAACAGTTTTCCTCGGTGGTGTACTGACCTGCTTGCAAATAAATATTGATTGATTTTCGCCTCCAGTTTTGTTATCTCATAAATAATTTTGACAGCTGTTTACATAGTTCTTGTACTAATCCACATCACATCCGTTTTGCACTAGTTACGAATTGGTGCAAATGAAAGTGGTACGCAACTAGTGTTTTTGATTATAAAATCGTAACATTTACTACGGCGTCTATAGTGGAAGTAAAAGTATAGGCTTGGAAATATTTATGAGCTGTTATGTTCGTGCCACATGTGTGGCAGCTGGCTTCATTCGCCGCAGTTAGGCTGTGTTTCAAGTGTGGCATGCCAAACGGCGGTAAAGTAAAAACTTTGCATTTCCCCTAAATGCCAAATAATAACAAGCAGAAGCCTAGTCATTCTCACCTTACAAGCTTGAACGACTTTCCCACAGAGCGTGTTGCTATTTCGAAGGAGGTAGTTTATGAAGCATGCGCTTAGTTGAGAATTTGTGAAAGTTGTGATGAACTTGAAGAGTTTTATTTACTCTTGTCACTTGGAAGAAGGGCTCGCAGATGGGTAATCTTTTTGCAATATGTGAGCTAACCAGTTATTAGTCCAGATCCAAGATCAATTGACGAATTATAATCCAAAATTTAGTTAATAGAGCAGCATGGGTTCCCTCAGCTCATTAGAAAAGGAACTCAGCGACCAAATTATCAATCAAATCGATTAAAAAATATCATAACTGTACATAAGTACTATGTATGAGGTGTGTTCAAAAAGTATCGCGAAGCGTAACTGACAGTTTTCTTCGATTGCAGGGGCGTGGTGCATCATGAGTTCTTGCCACAGGGAAGAACGGTCAATAAGGAATATTACCTGCAAGTTATGCGCAATTTGCGCGAAGCAATCCGCCAGAAACGCCCGGATTTGTGGAAGAACAAAAATTGGCTTTTGCACCACGATAACGCCCCTGCACACACACATCGTTGCTTGTGCGCGACTTTTTGGCCAAAAACAACACACTAATGATGCCGCAGAAACCGTATTCCCCAGATCTGGCCCCCTGTGACTTTTTCTTGTTCCCTAAACTGAAGAGGCCCATGAAAGGACGACGTTACGCTTCTCTTGACGAGATAAAGACGGCATCGAAGAAGGAGCTGAAGAAGATAAAAAAAAAATTATTTTTTTTGAAGTGCTTCGAAGATTGGAAAAACCGTTGGCACAAGTGTATAATATCTCATGGGGATTACTTTGAAGGGGACAAAATAGATATTCATGAATAAATAAATAATTTTTGAAAAAACACAAAATTCGTCCGTCTGTCCGTATATACGCGAGCTAATACCTAAACTTTTGAGATATTGATCTGAAATTTTGCACACGTCCTTTTCTTCCCAAGAAACTGCTCATATATCGGAACGGACGATATCGGACCACTATAGCATATAGCTGTCATACAAACTGAACTATTAGAATCAAATGCTTGTATGGAAAACTTTTTTATTTGAAGAGATATCTTCACGAAATTTAGCAATGATACTTTTCCAATACAACGACACAATCTCAGAAGAAATGGTTCACATCGGACCACTATAGCATATAGCTGCCATGCAAACTGAACGAAAGGAATCGAGTTATTATATGGAAAACTTTTTTATTCGAAGAGCTATCTTCACAAAATTCGACAGGGATTACTTTCCAATGTAACGGTACAACCTCCGAAGAAATTGTTCAGATCGGACTACTGCAGCATATAGCTGCCATACAAACTGAGCAATCAAAATGAAGTGCTTTCATGCAATCTTTTGTGCCTGAGAAGGGTATTATGTATTCGCTGCACCCGAAATTAACAGTTTTTCTTTTTTTTTTAATTCATGTCTATAAATGTGTGTGCACGCTTGATTTGGTACTAAGTTGCAAGTTTAAGTTCAAATATTCACGCTGTCTTCGTAAGGAAATCTGCAACGCGTCGCTTATGTCCGTATGTCAATATTGCCACTTTATGCATTGTGTGGCAAATATTTGCACTTGCATTTAACGTCCAATGAGCAAGCAAATATTTGCGAATTTTATTATTACTGTGTGATGAAGTGCGTTCGGATATTTGCAAACCGCAGTGATGCAACAAATTAAGTGTTGCTGTTTGATTGCACAATGAAATGGAGGGTCGTGATGATACGTGCTGAGTACAATGTATATATTACCTACATAAATACAGACACATATAGGGATTATACAAATATAATCAGTTTCAAATATACAATTCTCTATTTTATCTGATTTTTGGCAAAAATTAGTTATTAGAGGAACTTTTCATATATCTTATTATGCATATCAACCACTCTTTCAATTGTCAACTGATCCACTAAAACTTGGAAAGTGGCGAATGAAACAAACAGCTCTCATAAATATAAGCAAATGGAAACATAATTGGAAACGAAACTTTTTCAGAACCTTTTTTAGCAATTAAAAGCATTTTAACGCATAATATAGTATACTATATATATTGGTGGTCGAAAAAGTGTTTTCGTATTTCGTAAGGTGAGATTTAAAGCTTCAATTAAACAAAAAAAGAAATTAAATTCGGAGAAGTTGAAAAAAAGTTACAGCTGTTAAGAAATGAGTGAAATAATAAAGAAATTCGCTATATTTTTAAATTTTTGTATAAAAAGGGAAGAGCGCCAGTTCGTGTAACACAACAATGGATCACTAGCTTCCGTTCTAGAAATTTCGGTGTGAAAGATGCACCTCGCTCTGGTCGACATATCGCTGAAAAAGTCAATGAAATTATGGAAAACTAGCTGACCCCGCAGCCGTTTTCCTGCGTGAAATTCTGTGTTTTGAAATGAAAAGAAGGTTAAATTTATCATTTCTTTTTTTTTCAATGTAACGCAGCTTGATAAACAGCATTTTTTGGTTTCTGTTCCGGTGCGTAAATCTACAGAGAAGATAGTTTTCGATCTCGTAAGCACGCCACGTAATTTTGGCCGTGTGAAAAACATAGCATTTCCAAATTTATGCCATACACCTCTAGCGACTATCCTTGTGTCCTGTTGATTGTAATCGCAAATGCAATTTTCCCTAGAAACTGAATATGTTTGAACTGAAATGGCAAATTGTTGGAATTCAAAGAAATTCGTTGAATCAAGCATTCTGCCCTTTGTATTTGATGGCTGCTTCATCACAATCAGTCGGTTTTCATTACACAGTTTCGGCGCTTACAGATTGCGAAACATAATAACGACAGATCCATTTTTGAGACGTAAATAATGCGGGGCCATATCAAGCCTCTCCAAAGAATTTAGAAATTCCACTGGATAATTTACGGCGATCGATCGATTTGTCTGAGCGCAAGTCTCCCGGAATTTGACTTTGAATCTTCCAGTTTAAGTCAACAACATTGGCATTTTTGGTAGCTAACATTGCGCGAGCACTTCAGGAATCGTAGTTACGATAATTTGGCCAATGCCCGAACATTCGTGATGAGTTCATATTTCGTGAATTGATAACCGGCGAATGGAATTGATATCAAACCACCGGAAGTATCAACCGGAATTAACCCATTTCCAATTTTTTGTACAGTATCCCTTGGGTTGAAATACACTCTTTGGCTGTTCTCCAAATTAACTGCGAGACGCACAACACTCGGAAATCATTCATGAATTGCAAAAGTAAATATCCTACAATGCGCTGTAGTGCAGTTCACGTATCGACCGTATCGTTCAAGACCAATAACCGCCATGTGGCTTCCTTTGGTGATCTACTTACAAACGTATTTTATCGATTACACCAAACTGCAATACTCAACATTGATATAATTTTTGAATGTGAATTAGACAATAATGGTGAATATAGTACGATCCACGTGTTGTCAACTTCGATATTCACTCTTCTAAATTGAATGCTGAATGTTCTGCCACTGTCGTCTGGACGCCGATAGAGTGGATATCCATCATTTCTAGTTTGTGTTCCGAAAGAAAAGCACGTGGATACCGTTTTATGCATTTATTGTCAGACATACAAACCGAAGTGGGATTTTGGTGTCTGCAAGGTCCATGAACCATATTCGTTTTCATCATTTCGTATAATAACGGATCTTTCTCTGCATCAGGAATTTCCGCAGAAATGATTTCATCAATTTGATCTGGTGGAACCACTATCCACCATCCAAAGAAGAACATCGTAACTGTTGTTTGAAAAGTCGTGCTGTGACATCGTGACGATCGCTTGATGATTGACCGCGATCTATAATACTGCACGTACTATGTCACCGCATCCTGGGAATACTCGTTCATGTGCCTTGGTGTGACGCCGACCGATATTAGCGCGACCACTTCGTGGCATCGTAACAAATTTCAATCTGAAATTGATCACTTTGTGTGCGACATACATAACGCTTTCACTGAATAATTTTCAAAAATTTTTGAAGCAAACGACAAATTTGAACGATTCAAATAATTGAAAAACAAAAAAAAAAATTAAAAAAAAAATTTTGTCTGGAAAAAAATAACTTTTTGGAACTGTCCAATTTTCCGACTTTTCCTCACGAAAAGCATACGGTTTTTTTTATTTCCAAACCTTCCCCGATCCACACAGAATATTCTCTGAAAATTTCATCAAGATTGGTTCAGTCGTTCCCTTAGCGCTACTAACAAACAAACATTCATTCGTTTGTATGGAAAAAAGAAAAGGGCTGTTTTTAGGGGTTCCCGGCAAATATTCGAACTTTTCTTGCCGTAAAAACCATCCTTGAGACTCACCGAACATTTTAAAAAAAGAATTGGCGAAATTGGTCCAGGCGTTTTTGAGTTATGCGCTTACCAACACATTTTGCGATTCATTTTTATATATAAGATATTGACCAGAACCGTCACATAAGCGGCCACGACATCGCGAAGGAACCTAACATTCATCATCAAGCGGTTTTGAACCATTTAAAAAAGGATGGCGACAAAAAGAAGCTCGATGTTTAGGTACCACATGAATTGTCTGTGGAAAATTTAATGGACTGAATTAACATCTGCGATTCTTTGCTGAAACGAAATGAAATCGAACCTTTTCTGAAACGAATGGTAACAGAAGACGAAAAGTGGATCAAATACAACAATAATGTGTGAAAAAGGTTCATGGTTCACAAATAATCGCAGAGCGAGGAGTGACGCCTCGAAAGGTTATGCTGAGTGTTTGGTGGGATTGGAAGGAATCATCCATTATGAGCTGATCCAACTTGGTCGAATCATTGATTTTACATTTTACTGTAGCAATTGATGAGATTGAAGCAAGTTATTGAAAAATACGGCCATAAGTGATCAACAGAAAGGACTTCGTCTTCGATCAGGACAACGCTAGACCATATACATCTTTGATTACTCGGAAAAAACGGGGGGCGATTGGCTGGGAAGTTTTGATGCATCTACCATAAAGCCCTGACATTGCACCATCGGACTACTATTTGTTTCGTTCAATGCAGAACTCCCTTATTGCAGTAAAGTTGGCTTCAAGATAAGCCTGTGAAAAATATTTGTCGCAGTTTTTCGCCGAGAAACCAGAAAAGTTTTACACTGATGGAATAATATCTCTAGCGGAAAAATGGCAAAAAGTAGCCGACTAAAATAGTGCAAATTTGGTTCATAAAAGTTCATTATAAACATAAAGAAATAAGTTGAAGTTTGATTAGAAATACGAAAAGACTTTTTTGACCACCCTATATATGTGTATATTTAGTTCTTGATGACAATCAGTGACTGAACTTAATTGAAGATCGGTTGCTACTAGCGTTGCACACTTACATATAACTCATACGTCAACAGAAATGTTTTTAAAATCGTGGCCAAACACTTAATATCTTTTACACTGTGCTACCTGTCTACCAGTCAACATTTACGCTTTTTAAAAACTATTTGCTCACAAGCTTAACATTTCTTTAACAACAGCATGTTTCGCAGATATTATGCGCATAAGCTTAATTGATTACTTGCTAGTATTTTAACAATATCATTACACTCTAAAACTTTATACACAAACATACAGATACACAGTGTAGATGAAAAAACAAGCATTTAAGCACTCAATTTCGCAGGAGTTCCAATGGAGATTAATTTGTTAAGCAAATATGCAAGCAATGCGATGCAAAGTGGCAAAGCCAATCGCCGCAGTTCTGCCATGCCATTCATGCCGCCGCAGCCATGCCATCCGTTTTATTTTCTCATTTAAGTAGTAAAACAAATTACTAATCTCTTTCCCATTTGATTGTGTTTTACTTTATTTTCACTTTGTGTTTTTGTTCGTGGCTTCATTGCAGAAACCATCGGCCACCGCCAAGCCGACAAAGTATCACTACTATCCGCACAATCAACATATCTACTTGCTGCCCGAGTGCGCGATACAGCAGGTCTGCAATGCGGTCTATGTGCGTCTGAATTACACACAGCCATTATGCGCCTGTCCATCAAGGTGAGTACCACAACGAAACAACATAAATTAGCAAGGATGCATGTAAGTGCGAATGCGATCGTGCATGTGTGTGTGTGTGTGTGAGGCAAGCTTCAATCGACAACAACAAGCCGAGGCTTGAATAGACACATGAAGCAGTGCTTTGGAAGGCTAAACGGACAAGCCAACAGACAATCAAATATGCAAGCTGACAGCCAAGCGAGCGTAGAGCGTTGAGCGGGACGCGGCCGAACGTGGAGCGAGCGCGAGCGGAACGAACGGAACGAAGCGGCGTGGCGCTGCTTGGCTGGCCGTGTAATGGATACAACAGTCTGCAAGCTGGCAGCTGGAAGCCCGGTTGCGCTGCCTAACATGCCACTTGCAACATGCCACATGCCAGCACCAAGTGCACGCCACAACCATGCTGCCTATTGCCTGTTGCATGAATAGAGTTAAATAATTTCACAATTGATTATTTCATTTTATAAAGTGAATGCTTGAGCTCTTGTTTTTCTGTTTTGCTTCTGCAATTTAATTGTGTTTTCACAATTGTTTTATTGTTTCTCTTGTTTCATTACTTCTATGTTGGGCCACCAGATACCGTGATCCCTGCTCGGCCAGTCTGAATGAGGACGATCAGCATACAACGAAATTGGTGGGCGACAGCAAGAAGAAGGTAAGTGGGTGGGGTGAAGCGGTGGCGGCGCATGCAGTTCGCTGCATTAATGGTTAATTCTATGGGAGTGTGTGTGTGTATGGTTAAATGTGTTGGCGTTGTGCGGAAGTGCAGCAGCAAATTGGAAAAGTGCCAGGCTAACAAGGAGTTGTTAGAACTGCTAAAAGCGCGGCCAACGGCAGCACAAGTTGGTGAGGGTGGGAGTGTTGAAGAAGCAAAGCGAGGCGTAAGCTTGCATTTTGCGGCTTTCGATGCTCGTAAATAACAGACGGTGAGAAATGGAATTAAACGATGAATCTACAAGCAGTTAGAGTGCATTTTTTGGTATTATTTTCTATTGTTGTTGTGTAATTATTTTAAATAAGCAGTTAGGCGTAAGATTAACCTGCACTGCTGCTGGCTTAACTAGAGATTAAGTTAGTCAGGAGTGCACATAGAGCATTAAAATTAAGGAAAGTATGAGAAAAATTCTAAAAATACAAAGTTCTCAATTATTTTGATTATTAAGCAGTTAGCCCGACTAGCCAAGCCGGAAAATGTTTAGCAGTAATACTGAAAGTCGGATTTTCTTTACATTTTGAAATATTTCGTAAGTAGGTATAGAAGAAACGAGGGGTTTCTCGCGTTTTTTACGTGGCGGAGGGAGCCTTCTCGCCTTCAAACGGGTGTTCTTTGGCAACCCAGAGGAAGCTTGGTCTAAAACCGGAAGTCGTAAGCTGCTTGAGTCTCAAAATCCAACGCAGAATAACTCTTGAAAACAGGTGCTACTTCGGACTGAGTAAGCCAATTGAGAAGTGAAGTCCTCTCTCGATGCTCGTAAATAACAAACTCTATGTATAAGTCGCTCATTGTTCCCGTCCGGCTATATGGCGCAGAGGCATGGACGATAACGACCTCTGATGAGTCGGCGTTGCTAGTTTTCGAGGGAAAAGTTCTGCGGAAGATTTATGGTCCTTTGCACATTGGCCACGCCGAATATTACGAGATATACGACGACATTGACATATTTCAGCGAATTAAAAGACAGCGACTACGCTGGCTAGGTCATGTTGTCGGAATGGACGAAAACACTCCAGCTCAGAAAGTATTCGACGCAGTACCTGCCGGGGGAAGCAGAAGAAGAGGAAGACCTCCACTCCGTTGGAGAAGGAGTGGAAGTGGAGAAGGACCTGGCTACGCTTGGAATATCCAATTGGCGCCACGTAGCGAAAAGAAGAAACGACTGGCGCACTGTTGTAAACTCGGCGATAATCGCGTAAGCGGTGTCTACGCTATTAAAGAGGAAGATATGTACTCGTATATACATATATATGTTTATGCAATTTTATGCACAATTCAATGCCAATAAATGCATTTCAGCTCGGCCTGAAAAGTGCAGCTTTCCGCAGATCTCTTCACACTAAATCGTGAATAATCTAAAAGTGATTAATATAGAACCAGAAAATGGATCAGCCTGTGTTCACATAATCTTCATTTCACATTAAAAAGAGCCACAAAAATGTAGAAGAATTTATATCTCAGTCTTAAGTGCTGCAGCTGAACATGCATATACGTATACTACAGTAGCTTGCCCAGCATGAGCTATTATCTTAAGCGTTTAAGCCAAATCCCTTCGTGCAATTCTTAAGTATTATTCCCTAACCGCTTTTCACATCATTAAAACACTAGCTTGATCCATTATAAGCACTAAGAGCATTTAATTCAATTACCAGCTGGCGTAGAACGCAATACCCCCTCATGCTCGGATTATATACATAAGTGCAGCCCGAGGATGGCTTGCAAACCGTTTCTGCACATTTTAGCGCCGCAATGCATTTTCGTCTGACTTAAATTGCTTTATTAGGCATAATTGCGAGTATTTTGCATTCAACAGCTTCATATCGGTTTCAAGTTGAACGCGCAACATGTGTTGCACAATCAGGCTGCAAGTCTATGAGATTATAATGAGATATTCTACTACCAAGCATATACTTATCTGGCTCAATTCTTCTTTGTGTTGCTACGCCAGTTGTTTGTGCGTGTGTGTGAGTGTGATAATCCACCGGAGCAGACTTCGGCACTGAACGCACTTAAATGCAAAATAATTTGTCTTGAGTGGCATATGGTGGTGAGGCAATGTAAATTACCGGAGCTGCTGTGGGGATGATAAGGAAACGGAAATCTGGCAGTCCATTAAAAGTGTGAAAACTAAATTATTGCGCTTGGCACTAATATGCCGCAATATACTGCTCGCACAGTCGCTGAGCTTGTGACCGGAACAGATGCCCGCTTGCTCGCAGCTGTTTAGGAAGTAAAGAGTACAGTTTTAGGAAGCCTATGCAATTTATGTGCCTTTGTTTTTAAAGCATTCAAAGCATTTCTTCTTCTTCGGGAGTAAAGTCCAAATGTCAAATTTCATTACAAAATATTAAAAAATTATATGTTTAAACTGTCTGTCGACAGCATCCTTGCCGATTTGCTATCTGATCAAATTTGAACCGAACTGGAGCTGAAGTTTATGTACTGCAGGACGCCGACGCTTTTTGTGCAGTTTAAAAGTACTTGGTATCTCTGATAGCCTCTCTCATGTCTACTTCTCTGCACTTTCTACATATGCCATTATAAGAAATGCCCATACGGCTCACATGTGGTGCCAGTAAACTGTGACCTGTAACCAGGGCAACAACCGTCCAGCAGTATTTTTGGGACCGTGTGAGCAGAAAGCTTGCGTGATGTTCTTCCACTCCCTAGCACAAGATCTTGGCGATCCTGCAAGGCCCTACGGCATTTCATGTCACCCAGATCCGCCAGTCAGCCCTTTCAGAAATTTTGTAGCTGAGGCCCTATATCCATCAAACGCATCATTATTGATAAAGAGACATGGGTTTATGAATATAACGTCCAAACTGTTCAAGAATCTAGCGAATAGTGCTGTAAAAATGAGCCAAAATCTAAAAAAAAAAAAAAAAAATTTCCTGAAAACACTGAAGACCATCTGAGGCTTATAGGAAATGTATGGAAAATTGGATTAAGCGATGGCAAGCTTGTAAAGGCTCAAGAGCCTATACCAGGTAATACAGGGTAGGCCATTTAAAGTTGACCCATTTGTTTGTTTGCCAAAATTAAGGCGTCGCGGATAATCAGCTGGGTTTAGTTTTTGTACCATTTGAATTTTATATGGAAACATCTTCAAATCTTTATGAATTATGCGTCGGAGAGTGGTGCGAGAGATGTCTAATTCCTGAGAGCGGCGATAACTCGATGTCGATGGAGTCTCCTCAATACTGGCTCGTACAGCTTCGATATTTTCATCAGAACGTCTTGTGCGTTGTCTGGATGCATGACTGGCATTACTGAGATTACCGGTGTTCACAAATTTTGCGTATAAAGACTTAATTGTGTTCTTAACTGGAGCACTTTTCACTTTATTTTTTTGCGAAACGCACGTTGAGTTAACACAATTGAAAAGTTATTTTGAATATAAAGCTGAACAATTTCAGCGCGTTCTTTTGGAGTGTACTGTTCCATGGTATAAATTGTCTTCGAATGACGCTTCTAACGCGGTATGACATTAGCCGATTTGTCAGCGCTGTTAAAAGTTACAGCGTTGCCAGATGGGTCAACTTTAAAT
>JBAWJQ010001333.1:0-13055 GCA_037783105.1 Bactrocera zonata | reverse complement strand
GCATACATTTTAGCCTAATCCTCTTAAACTAGTAGAACAGAAAATTTCTGAAATAGCTTACGTGTTTCCTGTGGCGATTTGGAGAGCTTATCAGCTAATGGGTATTCGTGGCACACTACATTTTTGCGTGTGATCACAATGCGTCCATTACCGGAGGTCGGCTCGTCAACTTCTTGCTGTGATTTATGCTTTAACTTGAATAAGTAGGGCTTGAAGGCTAGCAGCTGCATTTCCACTAAGTCATTGAGACCTTCTGAGGTTAATCGACAGAAAAGCTAAGGAAATTAGAACATAAGAATATTATAATAAAGCTTGACTGCGCCAAATATCATAAAATTTCGAAATGAGTCCACTTCTTCAGGTACCGTTACTTTGTTAGTTGTAGAACCATTTAATAGTATAAAACAGGAAAACACGTAAATTTCGGTTGTACCGAAGCTATAGTACCCTTCACAGGTGCTTTTCTTATAGCAACGATATTACTTTGTATTGATCTGAATAATATGTTCGGTGATGTGAAATTTGGTGAGTTTGTCTTGTCAAGTAAACACGTTTTCCACAAAAGAACTCGATTTTTTAAGACTTACCGATCTTACCCCGCTTAGGTGAGATCTCCGCAATAACAGCCCTTGGCAGGATTAAATCCACCTATTCCAGCTGTTGTGAGAATCGAATATTTTTACCGAGCTGCATACTATTTTGGCTCGATCTCAACAATTTCTTCGGGGATTATACCGTTGCTTTAAAAAATAATACATGCTAAAGTTCGTGAGGATATGCCGGTTTCTATGAAAGAATTTGATTTTGATCAGTCGGTGTGTATCGATTTTAAGGGACTGAAACATTACCTTGGACAATAATACAGGGCAAATTTCATGAAAATATCTCGTCAAATGCAAAGTTTACCATACATGCACTTAATTCTAAACGTTCAGTTTGTAAGACTGTCATATGCAAGAGTCATTCAAAATTGGTGGTTCCGACAATAAGCGGATCCTTGGGGAGAAAATGACGTGTGCAATGTTTCAGGCCGATATCTCCTAAACTGAGGGACTAGTTTGTGTGTGTGTATACAGACAGACAGACGGACATGGGTTAATCCACTCAGCTCGTCACGCTGATCATTTGTATATATATAAGTACATATGTATATATATGTATGTATTAATGGGTTCCCGACGCTTCCTTCTTGATGCTACAGACTTTGTGGCAAATCGCGAGATCGCTGAAAAAAAATAGCTGTTCCAAGGTATTGTGTGGTATATAACAAAATAGAGTGGATATTTTCTTTAATATTGGTAGAAGAGGGCAAATTGCAATGTTGGAATGCTATTTATAAGCAATAATAATAAGTTCTGTTATTTTTGTTGCTGTATCAACATAAAATAAAAAAATTGCGACTTTTGCAGATTCTACTTATCACCCACCCACTACACGGCTTCATATTGTACCTGTAAACTAATTGATATATTTAACACTGCTGTGAACTTAGCGCTTGCCAGGTTGACTATTGGTAAATATCTAAACATATCTTACATTTCTTAAAGCTTGGCTAGAGTCATCATGTTGCGGCATTAATGCAGCTCTAGGATTATTGCGGGCGATTGCTCGAATTTCCAGTTCATTCACCAACATTTGTATGTCGTTAAACCTAAAAATGTAAAAAATCATAAGTCAACATTATCATTGCATATACTTTATATACAACCTTATAACACTATCGTAGATTTGTTGCGGAATCGGCGGCTGCAAGCAGTCCAGCAACAAATCGGGCTTTTCCACTTGTATCAGCGGTATCTTAAGGAATCTCTTAATGGCCGGCATAATCTTCACCTGCACGTCTATGGCACTCAAGGTACGTGCCGCTGTTGAAATCATGCCACAAATTTCATGGCGTATCCACAAGTTCGGGTGGCATAAATAGCAACATGTTTCTTTAATAATCTCAGTAATGGTGGGCTTTTTTATATGTCCCAATTCGATGAGTATCGTAATAGCACGTATGGCCTTACTAATGACAAACTCTTCGCGATCTGTAAAACCTTGATGCAATAGTGGCACAAGTATATCGGAGGCCTGCCAACCGACATAGCCAGCTACACCGGCGATATTATCATAGAAAGAACCGCGCAGGTTTTTGTCTTCATCATTCAGGAATGTCATTATATGTGACAGTATAATATCATTAGCTGCAAATATGAGCGAAATGTTTGCAATGAAACGTGTTTTATATGTTAATTTTAAAAGAGATGCAAACAAACCTTTTTCCTTGCCAAAGAAACCGCACAGATCACAAATGCCTGACTCCATAAGGGTTTGCTTGACAATTGGCTTCGAATCGGTCAGCAGACTTAGCACATTTTGTTGTATTATGTCATGTAAGGCATTCAATTCGGCCTCGTATCTGCGCGCGGGCATATCATTTGGGGCATTTCGTTGTGTTTCTTCGAGAAAATATATAGCAATCTTCGCTAATTTGGCTGTGAAGAATGAAGAAATAAATTATGTAATTTTTACTTTGATTGAGAGTTTTCATACCAATATTTCGCGCAAATGCCACGCGTACAATAACCGCGCTGGGTTCGCTGCATAATTTTTCTATTGAGGGCAAAATATACTCGGGAAAGACATTAGCGTCACTTAACGGTATTTGCTTCACCATGCTAAGACACGAAGTTAGCGTTTCAATTGCTTGAACTTGTACTTTTGATGTCGCATATTGCGCCAGATGAAGCTGTTAAACGTTAAAATAATATTCCTGATATAATCCAACATGGGCTTTACTCATAATCGCGGATTCATACTTACAATATAGGGCAATATACGATCTAAGATCGTTTCTGAAGTGGTGTACTTGCATAATCGATGGAGAATGTCCAGTGAACAAATTTTTGTGTTCGATTGTTTTAGGCCGCGTATGCACGAGGTCACAACTGTGATTATTAAAATCAAACCATCCTGTTCGGCTGGTAATCGTTGGCAGTTGTCCATCTTTTCGCCGGCACCGGATTTTTCATCAACATCTGGTGTTATGTTCGGATCATTTGTCAATACTTTTATGCAGTGCCCAATATCGGAATGTAAACGTAAGATTTTATCATCTGGCGACATTATTGGCGAAGAAGAGAACATTTGCAAATATGATTGCAGAAATGAGTAAAAATATTCGGGGAAGAGACGCCCACGTTCTTCGTCCAAGTAGTCTTCAGCACTTTTTCTGTACATTGAATTCAAGTTGATCATGGAGCTGAGTAGTGCACGTAGGTTTTCGTTTTCAATGCTCTCTAAATGCTTGCACACCAGTTCATTTTCACCGCTACGGTATGAAAGTAGCTGAGAAAGTTCAAAAGGTGCTGTGCCCTCAGTCCACAGTTCCAAAAGTGCGCAACTAAAATTAATTTCAGAATATTATTTTTTTTCAGGGAATTAAATTACTCAATTTAAAAATAGATTAATATAAAAATATAAAATTAATTTTAAAATTTCACTTAGTTTACTATGTATGATAAGCTTACCCTGCGGAAAATATATCCATAGAGGGCATCAGCGTATTATCGGAAATATATGGCCCTAGACGCACAAGTGAGTCAGTGGGTAGCATAGCGCCGTAACCTTCAGCATCGTCAGACGAGAGTGTTTTGACGAAACGTTCAGGTGCTATGTAGCAAGTGCGGCGTCTGCTGGTGTCAAAGAAATAAGTGTAATCGGCGGGATTGTCTTCGGGGAGGTATGTTGGCTTGAAAGATGCGAAATCTGAGAGTAAAACCCAATTCCAGGAAGTTATCAATATATTCTCCAACTATCGAAATTAAAAATTATTGATTTACATATATTTGTATATAAATTATTAAAGTTTATTAACCTTAATGTCACCGTGACAAATCTTTTGCTTGTGGCATTGGTTCAATGCACAAAGTATTTGAAAAGTGATCCATTTTTTTTCAAGCGTTGTGAGGAAGGGTCGCGTGGAGACACGGTCGTACAAGCTGTGCTTTACATATTCACGCGTTATGTATGCGGCTTTATCAGTTAACTAATTGAAATAAATGTAATGTGAAATACGCCCAATAATTTTACCAAAGATTTGTCAATGCTATTTAAACACTTACCTCCACTCTCTGAAACGGTAAGCAATTTACTGCATTTGCTAGGGACTTTTTTATGTACTCAAGACGTTCTTTGTGATACTCTAGTGGTAAAGTAGGGTCATGTCTCACAAATACTTTCACCACCACTAAACCTTCCTCTGATTTTGCCTTGGCCACTTTGAAGAAACGCGTACTGCCCATGCTGTACACAAATTTAATGACGATAATAATTGCATGGTTAAACACCTTGTGTTATTAAAATTCTTTTGCATTAACACTTACTTTGATTCGAAAACAATTTCCGTGCCAGAAAAATAATGATCCATAGGGTATATTTGGGATGGGGCTATACCCACCAGCTGGTTACCCATTTTGAGGTGCTTAACTTTACAACAGTTGTGTTTTAATTTATTTCACTTTCTAAATGATTTTATTAAAAGTAACTTCTTTTATAAGAGTGAAAATCCACAATATAGCTGGGAAAAAATACTACAAAAGCAGCTGTGCGAAAAATGTTTACTTGCTTGACATTTATACAACCAGCTGTTTCTCCAAGCGAACAGAAAAAAGTAATAGATTCACAGCAATAACAAAATGACGGAATTGATGACAGAGGGTGCCATATCGTTTTATGAAACTGCGGAAAAGTGTCAGCATTGATGTAAAGAAAATCAGCAACTCATTTTTATACAAATAAAACCCGAAATATATTTTAATATTCAGTGTCGAAATCAGATTTATAAAACTCAATTTACTGTCAACAATTATTCATGCCCATATAATTTGTATGGCACATACTTAAATAAACGCACTAGAAACGTTAAGCGTTCAAAAATGCGATTTTGACAGGGTTTT
Organism: Bactrocera zonata; assembly: GCA_037783105.1. Lineage (NCBI taxonomy): Eukaryota > Metazoa > Arthropoda > Insecta > Diptera > Tephritidae > Bactrocera > Bactrocera zonata. Next base: position 8,112 of record JBAWJQ010001333.1, on the reverse strand, counting down.
AAGAAATAATTTTTCTGAAAAGTTTCGTGAACAGCTATGTTTTTAGTTTGCACAAATAGATGCAAATTTTATTAGTAAATTTATTCATTTTGCATTTCATTTCTTTTGTACCATTTGTGGAATTTAAGTGTGAATTGGATGTACAGATCCCGCTGTATTTTGGAATGCCATGGCGTTACCGCTGGGTGATAAAATATTCGGCACTCAAAGTTTTTATTTGTCGAGCGATCGATTCTGTAATGTTATACAGTCACAAATCTCTAAAATTGATATTTTAATAGCGGTATTCTGTAAGCAGTTTCTAGTCACTATTTGAGAAATTTTGAGGTAAAGTCTCAATTTGTGACTAATTACTATTCACAATATAGTCTCTAGTCTTTAGTCACAAAATATTGTCTCAAATTTTTGACCTCATTGTTAGCAGGCCACAAAACTTAAAAGAGCTCTTGATTGCCATTTTGAATATACCCACATAACAATGGCCGGCATGTACACAAGACAACACCTGTCCATTTTGCATGTACACAATTTCTTTGTGGCCATACAAATACCTTGCACTTCAATGAAGTTTTAATATTTTGTTCAAAGTAAAATTTTTTATGTAAATATAAGTATATAAGTAAATTTATTTGTTTTAAATTATCAATTGCTATTACAAATGATATAACAGAGCTAGTTTATGCTTTTATTTGTAAACGTCAGGTTTGTTAGAGCTTTGAATAATTTTACATTTTACGTATTAGTGGCATAATTCCTCTATACTGTGAACTCTACTGTCGCTCTACTGTCGTCGGCAAATATAAAAATATATTAAAGTTAGCGAGAGCGACAACTGACGGCCTGCAGTCGTCTAAATAACTGTGTCCTTAAGTACGTGTGTATTTTAATATTCGACAGAAATCGCTTGCAGTCTGTCGCGCTCTATGTGTTCAGCACTTTACTCTAATTTCCATTGATATGTACGTCAAAGATACCTATGCATAAATATGTATGTATGTACGTTCTCTGCCGTGGTGTAATGCCATTTTCGAAACTGCGCTTTTTCCTTCATAATAATTTGTATCTTCTCTGTATATCAACATTCTTGCCAACACTGTGTATCAATGTTGTGCGACATCTCTTGGTCGTTTTTGAGTGTAGAATGGAATAAAAAGAAAACTGTTGCTGGATAACCGTTCTGCCACTATTTCATAATTCAAACGTCACACACTTTAAGAAAACCACAAATTTTTGGATTAATTGCATATTTTGAGATTAATAATTTATTTAATGTTCTTTGATATTCTATACATTGTTCTGTTTTTTTTTTGCTCTTTTTTGCTTGCATGCGCAGTAATACAAGTTAATTAAGTTTCTTTTTGTCTCAATTGCTTTATTGTAACTATTTGTCTTAATTGTTTTTGCTTGCTATGAATCTTTAATAATGACACATTAAATGTTTTAACCATAATTGTTATTGTGCTTGTTGTCGTGATTTATTTATTTTCAAGCATATATGTATATGAACATCTAAAAAACTAAACTAAAAAAATAACAACAAATTTATTAAATACTAGCAATATGAGTAAACATGTACTTACCAATTGATAATTTTTAAATATATAAGCATAAATACATTGTCGAAAAATTAGATTTTTAGTGGCTTCTTAAAAAAGACAAATTTCATCAAATGTGTACAGTGGACAAATGGTTGAACTTTTGAAAATTACTCGATTTGTTATTCGTGCACCATTTTGAGAGTTAATTGTATTTAATAGAAATGTAATAATAAAAAAAAAAACAATGCACAAAACATTCGAATTTCGAAAATATTTATATAAAAGGTGTTTACGAAACATTCAATAAACAATTATTGCAAAAAGCAAAATTAAAGTTGTGCACATAAATGTAAAAAATATAATATTTTAAGTTCATCGTTTATATCATTATTTTTCTGCGCGTTTTATGTTAAACTTTGTATTTTTACTCCACAAAATTTTGTTTTCACATTCATATTGTATGGATGTTTGTAAATCGGTGTATAAAAACCCAAATATTTTGTGTGTTTGTTAATTGTGTACTATAGCATTTGATTAACCATTGATTTTGATTATTAGCATCTTAAATACATTTATTTTTCAATTTGTAGTTCGCATTTCTATTTTTATTGTTTTATTATTATTTTCTGTTGCTCATTTTTATTTCTATTTTTATTATTTTATTATTATTTTTTCTCTTTATATATTTATACTGCATATTTTTTATATATTTTTATTTCAACTACAACTATGTTTTTACTGGTCTAAGCTTCTTCAATGGCTTAATGCTAAATATTTTATGTTAATTTGTGTAAAACTAAATAAAAATGCAACAAAAACAATGTATTTATAAACAAAAAAGATTTGCATAATATAAAATGTTAAATTTTCAAAACAAGACTTATGTAAATAATTCAGGACTATTGTTAAAAAATATATTATTCACTTATTCATAGCTTTTTTACGTATTTTTGTGTTTATCATATTTTTTAGCCATAAATGTATATATTTAATGCAACAAAAAGTATATTATTTGTTTTATTTTTTTATAGCTATATATTTTTATGCTGCTTGTATATATTCAAATAATAATTTATCTCTTCATTTGTTTATTGTCATTAGCATTAACTGAAATTCTATTGTGGCATTATTGAAAAAATATTTTGTTTGCTTTTTATAGTGCTTAAAATATTTATTGAAAGCAAAAACAATGTGTTAGCAGTTTTTTTTGTTTTGTAATATTTTGCAAGCACTAGCACGTTTTGAAGAACGCCTCAATGGAAAGCGTTAAGAAAAAATATTTCAGTTTTTAATAATATATTATAAATAATTTTTACTTTTTAAACTTACATTTTATATTCAACTTACACACTAAAGTCAATAACTAACGAACAAAGTATTTCTTATAACTTTGCTTTCAATTTGTACAATTACAATTCATAAAATACTATTCCAGAAGGATTTTATTGTTTAAATATGCTTAAATATTTGTGTTTTTTATGTTCTTAAAGAAACATACTTATTTATTGGTTGCGCTTAAACTATACACTATAACTATAAGAAGGTTTAACGAAATTTGTTGCAACAACTAAATCTTTACAAATTCATAAAAGCATAAAAGTATTTCCATAACATTCATTTTATCGCTTATCATAAAAGAAATATGATTTTGCAAAATAATGAAGTTTTTCGAAGTTGTTATTACAATGGAAATATTCAAATTCAGGAAAATTAACATTTCACTTATGTAAGTATTTATTTTTATCACTATGTATGTATGTATATAAAACTGTTTAGTAGCTCTGCATATACCACATATGCATGGTAAATATGTATATGTAAATGCATTGACATACATACATAATTTTATATGCATTAACACATATACCCTTATACATACATATTGAATGTTCGTAAAATACATATAAATATATTTTATTTTATTTCATGTTCTTTATGATTATTTTTATACGCATTTATATGCGTAAACGCTACATACATATACATACATACATATACATATGTATGTGTGCCATAATGCGTTGCTCAATTCCTTTACCACCTCACTGCAGCTACAGCGATTGCCTTCCGAGCCAGCACAAAGTCGCATGCTCCTCTCAACGGACATTGCTGGGCACGTTGTTTCGCTCAAACTTTTCAACCGCTATTTACTACGTCGGCGTTTACCGCTCATTGCTCCGCATTTTTAACGGCGCCGCCCATCAGCTATTTGTTGTGTATGACAAGCGTGTAGGTTTGCATGGACCACGAGACTTGTGCGCACGACTCCCCGTGTCATTTGCCCAGCGCCGAGAGCTGTTGCGTGGTGGCTTGTTGTGCCGACTGCGCCTGCGCGTGGTTGAGTGCCACTGCAGTGCCGGCTGTAGTTTTGTTGGGTGAGGCGCCGGTGGGGGCCGGTGCCGGCGCTATGCGTATTGGTTTGTTGCGTGGTGCTGTTGCTGTTGTTGGTGGTGGTGCGCCGAAGCTGTTCTGCGCGCTGGTGGTGGTGGATATGGCGTGTGTGGGTCCACCAGATGTTGGCACAATTGCATAACCACCGTTGGTTGTGGCTGTAGCGCTGCCAGTAGTGTTATTATGGTTGTTGTTGTTATTGTGTAGACGCTGCATGGTGTTGCTGTGGCGTTTATTGCGATTTGGACTGTTCGCGTTGTTGTTGAGCGTTGTGCTTGTGGTCGACGAGGCGGTTGCCTGCTGCAATTGCTTACTGGCGGCTGTTGCATTGACAAATGTTGTTGTTGTCGAAGTAGCTGAAATACGATCCAATTCGGTCATTGCTTCTTGAATGGCACGCTCGAGTTGTGAATTCAATTTTCGGCTCCTTTTTGTGTGTGAATTTGTGATTTTTTTGTTTTGTTTTTGTAATTTTGTGGCGCACCACATGGGGAAATGTGTGGAGTGTGTTGTTTTGATTCGTTTATGGGATGTTTAGTGGTGGGAGTATTTGTTGTTGTAGACAATTGATGGCATTTTATTGTTGTTGTTGTTGGTGGTGTGGAGTTGGATACATTCAACATGTACACACACATAGACACATATTCACATGACACGTAAACAGCGGGTTGGAAGGAGTAGAAAAATCAATAAAAAGAAAAAAAATCAATTAATAAGAAAGTAAACAGTTATTTTGTAATTTTTAAACATAAAATAAAAAATATATATATTAAGCTATGCATAGTTCGAATTTAATAAATAATACTTTTGAATTTAGTGTTTGCATATAAAATTTGAAAAAGCTCACAATTTAACTAAAAAGTGCATTCAACTCCGTAAAAATAAAAATAAACTACAAATGTTATTGCTAAAAAATACAGTAAGAAGCAAATAAATAATTCTACTTCAAGTGGTTTTAATAAACAAATATTTTAATAATATTAAAATAAAAATAAAAAAAAATCGAAAAAATACGAAATAATAATATATCACGTTAAATTTTATAAATTTGCAGCATTCCGCTCCTCTTACTTAAATACTTTACGTTTACAACAACATTGAGTGCAATGAAAAATAATTTGCTAAAAAATACTTAAATAATTATAATAAGCTTCAAAACATTTTTCCATAATATATATTAATATAATACATATTATATTATAAATTCCAAACAGACAATAAATTGTCGGACTTTTTTGTTCTCTGGACTTTGGCTTTCATTTACTCTTTACAACAAAAAAAAAAAAAAAATTGTTCTCGGTTGCACAGAAGCTGTAATACTGCTAACAACTACAAGAGTTTCCTTACAAGAACTTGATTTTGAACAGGTAGTTTGTATGGTAGCTTATATGGTAGTTTATATGGTATTCCTATGATTGAGCAGCCTCTTGGAGAGTAAAGAACGTGCAAGTTTCAGATCGATACCTCAAAAATTAAGGAACTCGTTCGCATGTATACAGCTGTGTTTAAAATAATAATAGTGCTAAGAAGTCAATATACGAATTTTTTGTAAAAAGTTTATTCAATGTTTTTCTGTGCTGAAATTAGGTACGAACATAACAAAACCGTACAAGTATAATATTATATGTCTTTTATATATATCAAACCGCCAATTTTTTCAATAACGATAATAAAAGTAAAATAGCTCGGAAATTCGTTGTTCAAAATAAAGTAATACTTCACATCTGGCTTAAAAAAGTAACCGAAACATAGGTAAATCTAAAAATTTTGTTTAGACAAACAGAATTGGAGTTCTTTATTTGGTCGAAAAGCCCCTAATGGCTAAAACTGTCTTACGGCGATGCGGCATAGAGTTAACTAGGCCTTTGAGTTTTAGGTATTTTTTCCCCAAAAATCTTTCACTATTGCACAAAGTTCGCGATTGCGCAGGCCAAGGTATGATGTCAGTCCCTTTGATACGAAACCATTGCTTGGCTAGCCGACTCGTATGCTTCGGGTCATTATCCTGCTATAAGACCTACTTTAGAGCCATTACGTATTCTCCATAAGATAACATTGCGGTATGCAAAATATACACGTAAACATGTTGATCCATGACAGTGTCGATAAAAGGGTTCAAACTAACATTTTTGACTCCGCATTTTTTACGGACTTTGTGCATTTCAATGATATTACTCTAACTCACGCACTATTATTATTTTGAACACAACTGTATATTGTACGTTAAAGTTGGAGGAAAGACATGCCTCTATGTACTATATGTACGGACTAACGATAAGTTAAATTAATAAAAGCAGTATTTGAGCTTTTATAAAAAGGAATTTTTCTATGTCGTCGATTTATGTTTGTTTTGCAGATTGAGGCAAGAAGAAGAAAACTTTCCTTGGGATAAAACCCGACAAACCTGTGGTATTCTTTCAATTAAGGGATTATAACTATACCATTCTAGAACTTTCAAAAATATCGATTTAAATACATCGCTCATTTGCTCAAGACCGGCAGAAGTCAAAAAAATCGATTTGCCAGAAAACGCGTTAAAAGTTTTCAACTGACTATAGCCTTACACGGAAAACAGGAAATATATTCTCTTCTCAAGCGGATCATATAAGAGGTATTCATATAAATTTTTCACTCAACATGAAGTATGATATAACGAACAATTCTGCAGCATTAACTCAAAAATCACGTTTTTTGATTTATGCCGGTCTTGCAGCAAATAAGCGACATTATGATACAATTGTTGGAGAGCAAACACATTTTTCTATGTTGATGCCTAGAGATTAGTTATCGTCTGTAGGTAAGGCTTGAAATAAGTTTTTATGAAATTTCTCAAATCGGGCAATGATATTACTCGGAGACGTATCACATGTATTCGGTTTCAGAGTAAAATTATATAGTAAACTAGGTACGATTTTTTTGTTACTAAAAAATCGACTTTTTTGCATAAATCCAATCAAGTGCATTCATAGAGAGTGATCATAAAGTAATTTTCCAAAACCATGTAGTTGGAAAGGTACAGGTGAGATAAAGTAAAGTCTTCAGAGCGCGGGGTCTGCCTACACATCTGATTTTTCAAACGTGTTTTCTCAAAACTATTGAAATTGGAATTAAATGGGAAACAATTTTATTATATTTGTACAATCCACAAAAGTAAGATTTTAAACATTCCTCGAGTGAGAAATAAAAGAGTTCTAAAGTTTCTTTTGAATTTTACCAAAATAATCTACTTCGACAGATGAGAATGGAACCTAGGTTTTTTACCTAAATAGTTTTCAAATTGCATCTTGAAGTCTTGAAGCCTTCCTCCAACCTCTCTTTCATGATTGTCAAGTTTACAAGCAGCGACACATACGCTTACGATTCTAGTCACTTCTTAACGTATTCGGGAATGGTGAATATCAGTTTGATTTTTATGGCATATTTAGGAGAAACGAGAACTTCATTTCCAATGTCAAAATCACACTTATATTATAGTTACCCTAATTAGTAGACTGTCAAAATCTTAAAACTGAATATTTGTTTAGAAAACACGCGTTATAAACTTCGTATGCTAAGTACTGTAATAAACCTTTACAAACTAACTTATGGTAAGTGCTCACTTTCTGGTATCCTTTTGCGCTTTGTGATGCGCCTCCAGACCATCAGACAAACTGTGTAACGAAGTGATCGCTATCAGTTCGGTTATGACACGACCACCACCACTGAACCATTGCACCCAAACAGCTGGTTCACCATTACCGGTTTGGGATTGCTCATCCGTTTCCACATTCACCACCTTACCCGGCCAGGCGGGATAACCGCGCGATGGACCCCAAATCAATTCACCTATTTTAAACGTTTGTGTGGCTGCTGCTATCGTTGCCGCTGCCGCTGCCGATGTTGTTGTAATGTGTGTTGTTGCCGGCACCGCGGTGCTGTCAGCAGCCAATTCTGTGCTGTTGGTGACGGTGGTGCGTGCGGTGCGTGTGGCTCGAGCGCGTAACAGTTTGTTTGGCGACTTTTGTGGCGATTTACGGGTGGCTAGGTTGTTGGTTGTAAGTGGTGGTGGTGGTGTGGTCGTTGTTTTGGTTGTGGTTGTTGGCGAGTTTCTTGGTGACTCTACGAATTGATGAGTTTATTTAAAACAAGTTATACTCTCAGCAAATGTGGACCTAATTATCGTTAATAATTATTGATGATTTTT